>ONZH01006884.1:0-28784 GCA_900303285.1 Rhinella marina | reverse complement strand
GTGATTTGTAAGTGCAGGACTATGTTCTCATCATGGGCATCTATGCCCCTTTTGATGCAACCCATTATCTTATTGGCCTTGGCAGCAGCTGTCTGGCACTGGCTTCTACAGCTTAGTTTGCTGTTCACTAAAATTCCTAGGTCCTTTTCCATGTCAGAGTTACCCAGTGCTTTACCATTTAGTATGTACTGGTGACTTGCATTATTCCTTCCCATATGCATAACCTTACATTTGTCAGTGTTAAAACCTCACCTGCCACTTTTCTGACCAAGCCTCCAGTCTATCCAGATCCTGCTGTAGCAGTGCACTGTCCTCCTCTGTGTTAATTACTTTACACAGTTTAGTGTCATCTGCAAAAATTGATATTTTACTATGCAAACCTTCTACAATATCATTAATAAATATATTGAAGAGAATAGGACCCAATACAGACCCCTGTGGTACCCCACTAGTGACAGTGACCCAATCTGAGTATCTACCGTTAATAACCACCCTCTGTTTTCTATCACTGAGCCAGTTACTTACCCACATACAGACATTTTCTCCCAGGCCAAGCATTCTCATTTTGTATACTAACCTTTTATGTGGTACCGTGTCAAACGCTTTGGAGAAGTCCAAATATACGACATCCGTTGAGTCGCCACAATCAAGTGTAGAACTTACCTCCTCATAGAAACTGATTAAAATGGTTTGACATGACCGATCCCTCATGAAGCCATGCTGATACGGAGTTATTTGCTTATTTTCATTGAGGTACTCCAAGATAGCATCTCTCAGAAAACCTTCAAACAGTTTACCCACAACAGAAGTTAAACTTACCGGCCTATAGTTTCCAGGCTCTGTTTTTGGACCCTTTTTGAATATTGGCACCACATTTGCTATGCACCAATCCTGTGGAACACTCCCCGTCAGTATAGAGTCCTTAAATATCAGAAATAAGGGTCTGTCGATGACATTACTTAATTCTCTTAGGATACGGGGGTGTATGCCATCCGGTCCTGGTGATTTGTCTATTTTAATATTTTTAAGACGTTGCTGCACCTCTTCCTGGGTCAGAGAGGACACTTTTAAAGGGGAATTTACTTTTATACTCTGCATTTCATCTGACATTTTATTTTCCTCAGTGAATACAGTGGAGAAAAAGTTATTTAGTAGCTTCGCTTTCTCCTCATCACTCTCTGCTACTCCCCCCTCATTACTCTGTAAGGGGCCGACACCTTCAGGTTTATACTTTTTAGTACTTATATAATTGAAGAACATTTTAGGGTTAGTTTTACTCTCTTTGGCGATTAATCTCTCGGTCTCTAGTTTGGCTGTTTTTATGTGTCTTTTACATATTTTTTTCCTTATAGTTTTTCAATGCTTCCTCACTCCCCTCCTGTTTTAGTGATTTAAATGCTTTCTTTTTGTGATTTATTGCTTTCTTTACAGTTCTATTTATCCACATTGGTTTTTTCTTGTTTCTTATTATTTTATTCCTATATGGTATGTACCTCTCACAATTCGATATTAGGATGCTTTTAAAAATATCCCATTTTGTGGCTGTATTTTTATTTTTGAGGACTTTGTCCCAGTTAGTTAGGGCTATGGCCTCTCTTAGTTGGCTAAATTTTGCTTTTTTGAAGTTTGGTATTTTTGTTCCTCCCTGAAGAAACGCTCTTTTGAATGACAATTGGAAGGTTATTATGTTATGGTTTCCCAGGTGTCCCCCAACCTGCACACATCTCTAGGTATAACCCCTTTAAAAGTAAACTACATTAATGCTTATGAAAATGTGTAGAACTCTTTGTCTCATTTCCTACTGGGATTCGCGTCTCCACCTATCCCTTGGTTGAACTTGATGGAGTTATGTCTTTTTTCAATGCTATTAACTATGTAACTATGGTGACCATCTTGGAAGCTGCTATATTGGATCAAGGGCAATTTTTCATAATGGGAAGGGGTCAAGTAGAATATAAAAGAATTTTCTCATAAATTGATTGCCACAGTCAGATTTGCAATATATCTTGTGGTTCAAAAGCAGGGCCGATTCTAACTCTGAGGCAAAAATTTAAATGGTGCCCCCCCTCTCCCATTAAAAAACAGTAGCCACCGAACTCCAAGACTGTCCTGACAGATCTAGGGCGCCACAGATACTATAGTAGATGTTACCTGCAGTCCTATGTAACAGCACAGATAACACTAGTGCTGATAATGTGGAAGTGTTACCTGCAGGCCTATGTAAAACCACAGATAACACTAGTGTAGATCATGTGGTTGTGTTACCTATGTCCTTAGTATGCCTTCCTGTGCCTCTCCCACGGGATTCCATGCTGGTGGCGCTGTCTCCTCTTCCTTCTCCTTGCCCTGCACAGAACGTCCTGATGCAACTGCATCAAGACATAGGAACACTGTGGGCATGGTGATGGTGACAGACACACACACACAGGGAGATACACACACACAGGAACAGGGAGACATAGATCGCTCTGCAGCACTGGGTGGGAGGACCTTAGGCAGACAGGCCAGAAGTGCGATCTGTGTCTGCAAGCTCAATGGTGGAGCAGGGAGTCTCCCTGCTTCACCAGTCTTTGCACCATCGGCCTGAAGGAAAGGGAGGAGCATGGGGAGCTGAGTAGTCGTGAGTGACTAGACCACAGCTCCCAGCAATCGGGGGGGGGGCATGATGAACCTTGATGAGCCTTACCAGACAGCATGTCTGGTTTAATAGGGTTGATCCAGGTAACAGAGCAGCTTTAAGGACATGGTAAAACTGTGGATTTTGGTAATTGTTGTTATTGTCCAAAGTAGATTCCAAAGAGCTGATGCAGCATGCGAAAAGTTTTGGAGATGGGAATGGAATGTGTGGATTATGAAGGATATTAATTAGAGATGAGCGAGCATACTCGTCCGAGCTTGGTGCTCGTTCGAGTATTACGGTACTCGTAAGTGCTCGCTGCTCGGACGAGTATCTAGCCATGCTCGAGGAAATGGCAACTTCCGCATTGTGCATTTGTGGCGCCTAAAAACTCAGCCAATCACAAGCCAGGAGACTCTGCGGTACACCCAGAATCACGTCGGGCCCTTACATGTCGATAGCAGGGGTTGGCTGGCCTTATAAGGTGACCTGGAATATACTAGTGACTGGCCGCGGTGCTCGGCTCAGATGCTGTCTGGATGTCGTTAGGGATAGAGCTGCTGCGTTTCAGGGAGAGTGTTAGGGCCTGCATTTAGTTCTTTGTTAGGCAGGAGTGACCTCCCAAGAACCCAACAGCCCTTCTAAGGGCTACAAGAATTTTTTTTTTTTGTCTCCTGGCTTGGCTGGCTGGCTGGCACTAGTAGTGCAGCTATCGCCATATATAACCCCCTTTTTTTTAATGTTATATCTCAGTGATACAAATCCATTTCACGCAGCAGTGTGGAACCATTCTGTGTGTCACAGTTCAGTACACTCACTACAATCCGTATTTTCTGTCCAGGTGACACTTTCTGTACGTCACTTAATCCAACCGGGTCTTTTGCTCTCACGTATATAGCTTGATCACAAAAATCTCTGTGCGACATTTGTCTGGGTCACAGTCAAAATAGCCACCGTCAGCAGGGTGTGAGTTAGCTCTACGATAGTTTCTGCACGTCACGTTCCAAAAAAAACAAAACTAAAAAAAAAAATATAAAAAAAAATATATAAAAAAATAGGTTTTTTTGTTGTTTTAGCTCAGTGATACAAATCCATTTCACACAGCAGTGTGGAACCATTCTGGGTGTCACAGTTCAGTACACTCACTACAATCCGTATTTTCTGTCCAGGTGACACATTCTGTACTTCACTTAATCCAACCAGGTCTTTTGCTCTCACGTATATAGCTTGATCCCAAAAATCTCTGTGCGACATTTGTCTGGGTCGCAGTCAAAATAGCCACCGTCAGCAGGGTGTGAGTTAGCTCTACGATAGTTTCTGCACGTCACGTTCCAAGAAAAACAAAACTAAAAAAAAATATATAAAAAAAAATATATATACAAAATAAAATAGTTTTGTTGTTGTTTTAGCTCAGTGATACAAATCCATTTCACACAGCAGTGTGGAACCATTCTGTGTGTCACAGTTCAGTACACTCACTACAATCCGTATTTTCTGTCCAGGTGACACTTTCTGTACGTCACTTAATCCAACCGGGTCTTTTGCTCTCACGTATATAGCTTGATCCCAAAAATCTCTGTGCGACATTTGTCTGGGTCGCAGTCAAAATAGCCACCGTCAGCATAGTGTGAGTTAGGTCTACGATAGTTTCTCCACGTCACGTTCCAAAAAAAACAAAACTAAAAAAAAATATATAAAATAAAATAGTTTTTTTGTTGTTTTAGCTCAGTGATACAAATCCATTTCACACAGCAGTGTGGAACCATTCTGTGTGTCACAGTTCAGTACACTCACTACAATCCGTATTTTCAGTCCAGGTGACACTTTCTGTATGTCACTTAATTGAACCAGACTGAACAAGTTTGTGGGTTTCAGTACAGCAGGCCCATTTATTTTTTATATAATACACTTATATACAGAAAATGTTGAACCCCTGGGCTAAGGGTCGAGGACAAGGACGTGGGCATTCAATTACTGCAGGGGGCAGAGGCCGTGGTCCTGGGCAGGGTGAGACAGTACCTGCTGATGAGGGGAGCAGGGGAACGCCGCAGAGCTACACTCCCTAGCTTCATGTCTCAACTTACAGGGACACGTGGTAGAGGACTGTTGAAACCACAACAGTGCGAACAGCTGATGTCGTGGATTGCGGACAATGCTTCAAGTAATTTGTCCACCAGTCAGTCTTCCACGCAGTCCCCACGTTACCCAAGGGAGCACTCCTCTGGCTACTCCACCTCAACCTCCTTCCCCCCAGTCTGCCCCCTCCCAGAAAAATTTGGAATGCGATCCAACATACTCTGAGGAACTGTTTTCTGGACCATTCTCAGGTTGCTGCTGACCTCGTTCCCGATGCCCAAGTTTTCCAACTATTGCAGTCTGTGGGTGATGATGATGATGATGACAATGTTGAGTTAGTGGAAGAAGTTTGTAAAGAGGTGTCGGACGATGAGGAGACACGGTTGTCAGACAGTGGTGAAGTTGTTGTCAGGGCAGGAAGTCCGAGGAGGGAGCAGACTGAGGAATCGAAGGATGACGAGGTGACTGACCCAAGCTGGGTTGATAAGCCGAGTGAAGACAGTGCTTCTGAGGCGGAGGCGAGTGCTGCACCAGAACAGGTTGTAAGAGGCAGTGGCCAGAGGGAGAAGCAGGGCCAGAGCTGGTGTATCAACAGCAACTGTTTCACGTAGTGAAGCTCCCGTGGAGAGGCCTAGATGTTCGCAAGTCTGGAGGTTCTTTAAAGAAAGTGAGGATGACAGACGGACTGTTGTGTGCAACCTGTGCCACACCAGGATCAGCAGGGGTGCCACCACTACTAGCGTAACCACCACCAGCATGCGCAGGCATATGAGTGCTAAACACCCCACTCAATGGAACCAAGGACGTTTACCTCTTGCGGGTCACACCACTGCTCCTTCCCCTGTGTCACTTGCTGCCTCTGCTAGTGAACCCCCTGGCCAGGACCCCGGCACGAGTGCCTCCCGCCGGAAAACCACACCTTCGCCTCCACGATCCTCCACAGTGTCCACCAATGTGTCCCAGCGCAGCGTTCAGCTGTCTTCACAGCAGACGCTGGAGCGCAAGAGGAAATACAGTTCCACCCACCCACATGCCCAAGCCCTCAACGTCCACATCTCCAAATTGCTGAGCCTGGAGGTGCTGCCCTATAGGCTGGTAGAGACCGAGGCCTTTTGCAATCTCATGGCGGTGGCTGCCCCTCGGTATTCGGTCCCCAGCCGCCACTAGTTTTCCCGATGTGCCATCCCAGCCCTACACCAGCACGTGTCACAGAACATCATCCGTGCCCTGACCAACGCTGTTTCTGAGAAGGTCCACCTAACCACGGACACATGGACAAGTGCTGCCGGGCAGGGACACTATATCTCACTGACGGCACATTGGGTTAACTTGGTGGAGGCTGGGACCCAGACTGACCCTGGGGCCGCTCATGTACTGCCCACACCGAGGAATGCGGGGCCTACCTCGGTCACGGTCTCTCAGACGTACTATGCCTCCTCCTCTGACCCCTCCTCCTCCACCTCCTCCTCCGAATTACCATCCGTGGGCATGGCGCCTTCAGTCGGTAGCTCTAGGCGCAGCAGCAGTGCCGTGGGTAAGCGCCAGCAGGCGGTGCTCAAACTGCTGAGCTTAGGTGACAAAAGGCACACCGCCCAAGAGCTGTTACAGGGCATCACGGCGCAGACCGATGTGTGGCTGGAACCGCTGAACCTTAAGACAGGCATGGTTGTGTGTGACAACGGGCGTAACCTGGTGGCGGCTCTGCAACTCTGTGTGGCAGACTGATACATGTGCCATGCCTGGCCCACGTGTTCAATCTAATAGTTCAGCGGGTCCCAATCTGTCTGATTTGCTCACCAAGGTGCGCCGCATCTGTGCGCATTTCCGCAAGTCGACCACAGATGCTGCCACTCTCAGGGCAGCGCAGCGCAGCCTACAACTGCCCGCTCACCGACTGCTTGTGCGACGTGCCCACGAGATGGAATTCGACATTAAACATGTTATCCAGAGTTTACCAGCAGCGCAGAGCGATTGTAGACTGCCAGATGTCAACTTCCACCAGAACTGGTAGTCAGGTCTCTCAGATTCCTCAAGTCTACAATGAGGAGTGGACGTGGATGTCTGATATCTGCTAGGCGTTGAGCAACTTTGAGGAGTCAACACAGATGGTCAGCGGCGATGCCGCCATTATCAGCCTCACCATCCCGCTGCTTTGCCTATTGAAAAACTCACTGCTCAGCATGAAGTCGGATGCTTTGCGCTTGTCACAAGAGATGGTGGAGGAAGATACGTCGCTTGATAGCCAGAGCACCCTCCGGTCTGTTTCTCAGCGCGTATCGGAGGAGGGGGATGAGGAGGAAGAGGAGGAGAATGTCGGCGAGACAGAAGAGGGTACCAGTGCTCAGTCCTTAACTCTTGAGCGTGTATGGGCTGAAGAGGAGGACTTGGAGGAGGAGGAGGAAATGGAGAGTCAGGCCAGTGAGGAGAGGGAATTCTTACGTGTTGGGACTCTGGCGCACATGGCAGACTTCATGTTAGGCTGCCTATTCCGTGACCCTCGCGTTAGAAGCATTTTTTCAAACACCGATTACTGGGTGTTCACTCTCCTGGACCCACGGTACAAGCAGAACCTTTCCACTCTCATCCCTGCAGAGGAAAGGAGTATGAGAGTGAATAGATATCAACAGGCCCTGGTGCACAAGCTGAAACAATCCTTCCCATCTGACGCCGCTAGCGGCAGAGGGCATGGTTCTGTGGGCCAAGTAGCGGGGGAGAGGAGGCGAGCAGGCAGCTTGTCCAGCACTGGCAGGGGAACGCTCTCCAAGGCCTTTGCCAGTTTTATGTCACCCCAGCAAGACACTGTCACCTGTCCCCAGTCTAGGCAGAGTAGGGGGGAGCTGTACAGAAAGATGGTGAGGGAGTACCTAGCTGACCATACCAACGTCCGTAGCGATCACTTTGCTCCATACAACTACTGGGTTTCAAAGCTGGACACGTGGCCTGAACTGGCGCTGTATGCCTTGGAGGTGCTGGCCTGCCCTGCCGCTAGCGTGCTGTCAGAGCGGGTATTCAGTGCAGCTGGTGGCGTCATCACCGATAAGCGTACACGCCTGTCAACTGACAGCGCTGACAGGCTGACGCTTATTAAAATGAACAAAGCCTGGATTTTCCCGGAATTCAAATCTCTTCCGGGGGAAAGCAGCTAAAGATTAACATTACTTATGTATCCGATTCCTCTTCTCTACTCCTCCTACTCCTCCTCCATGTCGTCTTTGCCTAACGCTGACCAAAAAAACGCCATTTTTTAGAGGTCCAACTGACACTCTTTTACCACAATTTTTCAGGAGGGCCCCCTATAGGCCCTCTCTTCAAACAATTCTTCCAGAGGTCCACCTACAGGCCCTCTCTCCAAACAATTTTTCCAGAGGTCCACCTACAGGCCCTCTCTCCAAACAATTTTTCCGGAGGTCCACCTACAGGCCCTCTCTCCAAACAATTTACGTCTTTTTCCTATCTTTCTCTCTCTCCAAACTATTTTTTCCGGATAGCTGCCATATACGGTATTAAACTGAGAAGAATACATAGAACACATGCCACACTTGATCAAGCTCATAATTTACGACTGTACCGGTTTATGCTAAATTTTTAAGTTGGGGTCCTGCGTCGTCATTCACAGAATTTCACTGATCTCCTCAACGTCTCCTCAAAGAACCGAAAGACCATTGTGGAGAGAGCGGCACAGCTCGACATCAAAGTGACGAACCCCAACGCCAGACTGCGCAGCGAAGAGAACGAATAAATATCTCTGTGGTTATTTGTGCTAAATAAAAGTTAAATAAACACAAAAAAAAAAATTGATCTGTTCCTGTGCCTGATCCACCCAAGTTCAACCCCCCGACACCTGTGTCTCGCCATTGTCCACCACCTCCTCAGACAACACTGGTAAATCCCCACTGTCAGCACACGGAGACTGCAAAAGGTCTTGCGAATTGGGGCAGAGAATGTTCTGGGGTAGCACATCAGAGAAGGGGTGACTATGGGGTTCCAGGGAGTACGTGACCACATGCAATCTCCATCCAAAAAGTCATACTGAGGCTCACCACCATGCTTTACACTGCAATCTTATTACTGAGGCTCACCACCATGCTTTACACTGCAATCTTATTGAAAGACAGACAATCAGGGGTTCACCGCCAGGTTGTCAGGCAGCATTT
Source organism: Rhinella marina (assembly GCA_900303285.1). Taxonomy (NCBI): domain Eukaryota; kingdom Metazoa; phylum Chordata; class Amphibia; order Anura; family Bufonidae; genus Rhinella; species Rhinella marina. The sequence continues at coordinate 19,937 of ONZH01006884.1, read as the reverse complement.
TTAAGTGGGTCACCATTACCGTGTCCCTGAAAATTGCCTTGGGGTCATCGCCAGACTATTTTTATAAAAGGCCATGGGGTTCTATACACACAGTGCTGACGGAAGCCCATCAGTCTTTCTAAACACAATTGAATCTGTCCCATCATGAGAAAGTCCCCCCAAGGAGTCCCCACTGTAACTTGCTTGCCATACAACTACTTCACCCCCCAACACCTGTGTCTCGCCATTGTCCACCACCTCCTCAGACAACACTGGTAAAACCCCACTGTCAGCACACGGAGACTGCAAAAGGTCTTGCGAATTGGGGCAGAGAATGTTCTGGGGTAGCACATCAGAGAAGGGGTGACTATGGGGTTCCAGGGAGTACGTGACCACATGCAATCTCCATATAAAAAGTCATACTGAGGCTCACCACCATCCTTTACACTGCAATCTTATTACTGAGGCTCACCACCATGCTTTACACTGCAATCTTATTGAAAGACAGACAATCAGGGGTTCACCGCCAGGTTGTCAGGCAGCATTTTTAAGTGGGTCACCATTACCGTGTCCCTTAAAATTGGCGGTGATGGACCTTCGTTGCACCTAGTTGGGTGCTTCCATAACATGTGATGGGCATGTGCCTCGCCTTTCTTTGTCTGGGTGAGCACAATTGCCATGAGGGTAACCACCAGGCAGTTGCCTGAGAGTTTGGGGTAATGGTGGGATTAGGCAGCCTCAGAGGCATCCATGCATGCTGCCCCTGCTGTTTCCTGTCCATTTCCGTGGTGTTTCCATCATTTTCTGAGGTTTCCAGGTTTTCACCCAGCCTTCCCTAGGCAGAGCCTTTGTCCCCTGCAAAAAATGCTCGAGTCTCCCATTGACTTCAATGGGGTTCGTTATTCGAAACAAGCACCCGAGCATCGGGAAAAGTTTGACTCGAATAACGAGCACCCGAGCATTTTAGTGCTCGCTCAAATCTCTAATATTAATCTTAGAACATTGACATAACAAAGAGCACCAGTTAGAGGTAAGGGAGGAGATATAGGGCTGTGCAACGCTGCAAATTTTACTTTGTTTTTTTTTGTTTTTGTTTCACCTTAAGCAATGACAGCCACAGCAGTTTTAAAATTGGACATGTCTAAACCATAGCTATATATTAATTTACAGCGTATGTACAATAACTGCATACAGTATATCTTCTACACACTAGATCCGTATTGATATTCCTCTAATCCAGATACCAACAAATGTACATATTGGCAACAGCATGACTAAAAGCAAAAGTAACATAATAAGAACATTATTAATACATGACCTGACATGAGAAAAAGAGATTGCCAAGAAGATGGATTGTAAATGTAGTCAAGAATAAAGTCACACCACAAAATAATGTTTGTCTGAACGACTTTGATCATTTTTACCCATAACTGGGGTCAACGTGTATACAATTTTGTTGGAAGGATCTGGCTTAAGTAAGTTTAGCACAGATTTTACTGCTTCTCGGATACTCAGAATTTATCTGCAATTTGTGGGGAGTGTCATAGCAAGCAGTCATTTCCCATGCAGCATAGCCAAAGGGGAAATTAAGCGTTACATGGCAAGGCTGTGTTCACACTTCAGTTATTTGATCAGTTATTTCCATCATTTATTGTGAGCCAAACCCAGCAGTGAAGCCTACACAGAAATCAGGTATAGTGGAAAGATCTGCACCTGTTCTGTGGTTTTGACCCGCACCTAGTTTTGGCTCAAAATAACTGATGGAAATAACTGACCAAATAACTGAAGTGTGAATTTGGCCTTCTCTTTTAAATCAATTGGCTGTTGATGTAATGCTTGACACTTGAAGTTTCACAATTTCCAGAGAGAGATACACATAAAAAGGTGCTGCGTCCAAAGCACAGTAAGAACAATGGTAATGGTACAGCCACATAAAATAAAATACTCACCATTCCAAGTTGTTCAAATATAGTCAACTCTGGAAGAATACATTAGTAATACATCACCACTTGCAATACTCACTCTAGAAATAGTACTGATAACAAAATACCAAAGACTATCAAAATACCACAGAATCTAAATTCTTCTAATTAATTTAACACCATCAAGCAATCAATTCCTAATAACAGAAAAATCAAAACTACTCCCCCAACCAACTTCCACTGTGGTCTCATTACATCATGCCTCTTTGCACAATTTCACTACTCGTCTGTAAATCCTCCCAACTACCACTACTGACACCATGATGATCCTACTGTTGACATAAATATCACAATTCTGAACATATAATGACCTCTCTCTTCAGGCATCCAATCCTCTAATCCAATCACATCAATCTAATTTCAGACATAGCCCCATCAACCCTACTTCAGTAGACAACATCTGTTTTAGATGTCCCTCCATCATAACTCACCATTCCTCCTTTCATACTAAATCCTAGACAATAAGCAACTACCACATTAATGCTTCTCACTAATGTTGAGCGAATATAAGTTGACTTTGAATTTGATCTGAATTTCAGGAAAAATTTGATTCATGAAGAATCCAAATTTCCTCCCAATTCAGAAATGTAATTACAAAGTGAAAGTAAGAAGCCTAGGAATGAGGGATAACCCAGAATGCCGTGCAGCCAGCCAATCAGCAGATAGCCATCAACTGTGATGTCATAGCCCTATAAAAAACCTAATCCTGCTGGTCACCACCATTTTACTGTGAACTAAATGCAGGGAGAGATGTGACAGGTGCTAGGGACAGTGATTAAGAAAGCCTTTATCTTTAAGATTTTAGTTTGGAAGAGTTCAGGGACAGCACAGGTACAACAGTGTAGGAAATAATAGGGAGATCATTAGGAGACTTTATCCACACTATAGGGAGAGCATAGGGAGAGTACAAGGGCTAATAGAACAGTGTCCCTCTTGGCTAATAGATAAGCAATTGTATTACACCTTGATGTACTAATTGGTTTGAAAAATCTGATGTCACGATGGGGAGTAATGATCCCTATCTGAAGCCCCAACCACTGTCCCTGCCTACTTACACGTCCCGTCCTAAGTAACGGCGCGTAACTGGACAAAAATCCCTAGCCTCAGTAAGTGCAGGGGCATAAAGGGAAGGGGAACAATAGGATAATATAACAAACAAGGACAGAACACAAAACACAATATCGGAGGGTCAGCGAGCCAAGAGTCGTACCGGGAAGTTACGTCAAAAACCAGGGGAGAGAGCAGAAAGCGAAGTCCAATGCACACTAAAGTCACTAATCACAAAAACCACAAGCACTGCTAGAAAGACCGGCAACCTGTGGCCAGCAGGTTGCCTGTTTAAATAGCCCTCCAGATGAGCCACGTGATGTGGCCATCGCCACGTGACCCTAATTATCATATACAAATGAGCGCTGGCTAACATTGCCAGCGCTCCAACCCCTACCTGCTCGCTGCCTAAGGGGGTGGGTCATAGGCGAGTGCTGGCTTATCTTTTGCCAGCGCTCAATTCCCACTGCCTAATCATTGTCTAAGGGGTGCGGGGAGGACGCCTGGAGAGCAGCAGAGAGCGCACCGGGTCCTCCCCGCAAATGGTTGCCAAGGGAGCGAGGACACTCCCTGCGTCCTCGCTCCAGGACAAACAGAGGAGACAGGCGGCACAGCGTGGGAGGAGCGTGCTGCCGTCTCCCCATGACAGCTGACTAATCCTAGTGCTATTGTGGTGTCCACATAGTTTTATACATAAATAATTCTATAATGCCTTGATTCTCTAATTGTGGTTAAAAAGTGGTCTAATACTAATGCTATTGTAGTGTCCATATTGTTTTATAAATACATAATTCTATAACGCCTTGATTCTGTAATTGGGGTGAAATACTGTAGCTCTCTAAATACTTTTTCACATATTTTATTTTACACCTTTTGTTATAGATAAGGAATTCCATTAAGCCTTGTTTTTGTAATTGAGATGAAATAACGGTCTAATACTACTGCTTTTAGGTTGTTCACATTGTGTTTTATTTATCACATTGGGTGAAATGGTGGTCTGATAATACTGATTTTGAGGTGTCCACATTGTTTTTTACATAAGTAATTCCACTAGGCATTGTTTCTGTAACTGGGGCAAAATAAAGTTCTAATACTACTGATTTGGGGGTGTTCACATTGTTTTATACATAAGTAATTGCATTAGGCCTTGATTCTCTAATTGGCGTGAAAAAGCTGTATAATACTACTGCTATCTTACTGTGCAGTATGTCCTACAGACAGGTGCCAGGGCCTTCCAAAGGGACAGGTAGTGGCAAAAATAGCAACAGAAGAAGGTGAGGTGTAGTAGTTGCAGCAACAGGCCAGAGCTGCCAGTGTCATCCAGCGGTCGTTTTACTAGCAACCCAGCTGTCCTTAAAAGATTGACTCAGTCTTCAACATAATTGCAGCTGATATCAGATACCACTAGCCAAGAGTCGGTGGGTTCCACTGACACCACACTTAGTTGGCATGGCCCAGGATCAAGCTCAGTGCCCACCTGTCCAGTATCTTCCTCTTTCTTTTTCTCTTCCTTCTGGAAGTATTGCATACTACTGACTCTGCTCCATTTTTCAGAGAGGACGAGCTTATTGAGAACAGCTCAGATTTGGAGGAGAGATCTGCTGCTTCCACCTGTACGTAGGCAAGTAGGAATCATGACAGTCGCGTGGGAGCAGGTGTTGCGAGCAGTCAGGCATGCGGCCATGAAACTGGTGAGGGTGACATCAATGAAGTACAGACTGTAGTGGAGGATGATGTTGCTGAAGGCACGTGGGAGATGGGTGAAGAGGCAGCTTCATAATCATCAGGAGGTGAGGGTGGCAGCTTGCATGTGAGCATGTGCGTGAACCAGAAGGGTACAAGCGTGGCCATAATAGAATAGACGTCTGCTAGTCGGAAGCCTACAATACCTGTCCAGAAACAACTAGCGGTGCAGGGGTTCATAGAGGTAGTGACAGACAGAGTGGTGGGGGTAAAATGCCATTTTCGCCAGTGTGAGAATTTTTATCAAGTCTCCAGTGGACGTTAGCAAGGACATGTGTAGAACCTGTGGCAGAAGGTGAGGCATGGCCAGGGTGCCAATGTTAGCACCATGGCCTTTCGTCAAACACATGGAGCATTACCATAAAATGGCCTGGGAAAACCATGACACTAATGTAATGGCACAGCCTGAGGCATTTCCTAGAAGCCCGCAATCCTTTTCCAGCAGTCAAGGCTCCATCACCATCTGAAGAAGGGAGCTGTGTTATTCTCCCATCATCTATTGGCCCTGATGCTCCTCCTCCTTGTCACTCATTTTACCAGCAACCGATCACGGAGGATATTGTAAAAGAAGACAACAGTATGCTTGCATTCATCCAATGGTGCAAAAGCTGTACATGCTCCTGGTCAAGTTGCTGGTGCTACAGTCCCTCCCTTTCCATGTGTTTGACTCTGCACCTTTCAGAGAACTGATGGCTTGTGCCAAGCCACAGTGGAGAATCCCAAGCCCTCATTACCTATCCAAAAATTCTCCAGGGTGCTGCACAGGTGAGTAATTAGGGTGTGGCTATCTAATTAGGAGAAGTTAAATAGCCAGTCTTGTGGGCAGTTCAGTCCTTCAATCCAGAGGAAAAAAAAAAAACAGACTGGTTTGCATTCCCACTTATAAAAGCAGAGATAATACGTGAGTTTGAGCGTTCGCGTGTTTGACTTTTAAGTGTGTGGTTGAATTAAGTGTGTGACTTTAGATTACGTGACTTCAGATTCGGGAACTTTAAAAGGGACTACAGTAAGTCTTTCCATATCATTGTATTGTATTTTTTCGCTTTTGCTTGTGTAATCCCCATTAGAATGGCTTCCATCATTGACAGCGCAGTCCAGTGCACATCTTGTCTGATGTATGCAGTCCTGGAACAGCCGTTTAAGGGTGCATATATTTGTTCAAAATGTCAGCAAATTGTCCGCTTGGAATTGCACATCGTGTATCTAAGCGGGCGAATTTCAACGCTGAGAAGCACTGACAATTTGGAAAAGAGTTTGCTGCTCAGTGAGAAAGCACTCTATGGGGTAGATGTGGGGGAGGGTGGTAGTGAGGAGGCTCAGGAAAGTGAGGTAGCTAGCTGGGTAACAGTTAGAAAGCGGGTTAGAGGGAAAAGTGCCAGGGAGGCTAGCCCTGATCTGACACACCCCAACAAGTTTGCAAGTTTGGCAGATGAGGGGGATGTTACTTCAGGGATAGCACTGCTGAAGCTGGACACTTCCTCTGCCAGTAAGGGGAATGTCAGCTCCAGTAAGCAGGGGACCAGAAGAGCAGGGCAAGCCAGACAGGTGCTGGTAGTGGGCGACTCAATTATTAGGGGTACAGAGAGGGCAATTTGTCACAAAGACCGGGATCATCGGATGGTGTGCTGCCTTCCAGGCGCTCGAGTTCAGCACATCGCGGATCGGGTTGACAGATTACTGGGAGGGGCTGGAGAAGATCCAGCAGTCATGGTCCATATCGGTACCAATGACAAAGTTAGAGGTAGGGGGAGCGTCCTTAAAAATGATTTTAGGGATTTAGGGCATACGCTTAGGGCAAGGACCTCCAAGGTAGTGTTTTCCAAAATACTGCCTATACCACGAGCCACACAAGAAAGGCAGTGGGAGATTAGGGAGGTAAACAAGTGGCTCAAGAACTGGTGTAGGCAGGAGGGATTTGGGTTCTTGGAGAACTGGGCCGACTTCTCTGTCGGCTACAGGCTCTACCGTAGGGATGGGCTGCACCTCAATGGGGAAGGGGCAGCTGTTTTGGGGGAGAAGATGGCTAGATGGCTGGAGAAGTGTTTAAACTAGGGACTGGGGGGGAGGGTAACTACATTATAGATGGGGAAGATAGTGCAGATAGAGACCTGGGGCAAGGTAATAGAACTGGGGGAGGAATGGAAGGAGGAACTAGAACAGATCAGAAGGAAAGGTGTAGGGTAAGAAATATACATCAACCTCTTAATTATATGTACACTAATGCCAGAAGCCTAGCTAATAAAACCGGTGAACTGGAATTAGTGATGTGTGAGGAGAACTATGACATAGTGGGAGTAACTGAGACATGGCTGGATGATAGCTATGACTGGGCAGTTAACGTAAAGGGTTACAAACTTTTTAGAAAGGATCGTCAAAACCGGAGAGGGGGAGGGGTCTGCCTTTATGTAAAGTCCTGTCTAAAGCCCACACTGCAGGAAGATATAAGTGAGGGACATGAAGATGTGGAGTCACTGTGGGTAGAAATAAATGGAGCCAAAAACAATAATAAAATACTAATAGGGGTTTATTATAAACCACCCAATATATCAGAGACCACAGAAAATCTACTTCTAAACAAAATAGACGAGGCGGCAAATCATAATGAGGTTGTTATTATGGGGGACTTCAACTACCCAGATATAGACTGGGAAACTGAAACCTGTACATCTCATAAAGGAAACAGGTTCTTGGCAATAACCAAAGACAATTACCTTTCCCAACTGGTTCAGGACCCGACTAGAGGGACGGCCATACTGGACTTAGTATTAACCAATAGACCTGACAGAACAACAGATGTGCAGGTCGGGGGACACCTGGGAAACAGTGACCATAACAAAATAACCTTCCAATTGTCATTCAAAAGAGTGTTTCTTCAGGGAGGAACAAAAAATACCAAACTTCAAAAAAGCAAAATTTAGCCAACTAAGAGAGGCCATAGGCCTAACTAAATGGGACAAAGTCCTCAAAAATAAAAATACAGCCACAAAATGGGAGATTTTTAAAAGCATCCTAATATCTAATTGTGAGAGGTACATAGCTTATGGGAATAAAAGGTTAAGGAACAAGAAAAAAACAATGTGGATAAATAGAGCTGTAAAGAAAGCAATAAATGACAAACAGAAATCATTTAAATCACTAAAACAGGAGGGGAGCGAGGAAGCATTGAAAAACTAGAAAAGGAAAAAAATAGAATATGTAAAAGACAAATAAAAGCAGCCAAACTAGAGACCGAGAGATTAATCGCCAAAGAGAGTAAAACTAACCCTAAAATGTTCTTCAATGATATAAATACTAAAAAGTATAAACCTGAAGGTGTCGGCCCCTTACAGAGTAATGAGGGGGGAGTTGCAGAGAGCAATGAGGAGAAAGCGAAGCTACTAAATAACTTTTTCTCCACTGTATTCACTGAGGAAAATAAACTGTCAGATGAAATGCAGAGTATAAAAGTAAATTCCCCTTTAAAAGTGTTCTCTCTGACCCAGGAAGAGGTACAGCAACGTCTTAAAAATATTAAAATAGACAAATCACCAGGACCGGATGGCATACACCCCCGTATCCTAAGAGAATTAAGTAATGTCATCGACAGACCCTTATTTCTGATATTTAAGGACTCTATACTGACGGGGAGTGTTCCACAAGATTGGCACATAGCAAATGTGGTGCCAATATTCAAAAAGGGTCCAAAAACAGAGCCTGAAAACTATAGGCCGGTAAGTTTAACTTCTGTTGTGGGTAAACTGTTTGAAGGTTTTCTGAGAGATGCTATCTTGGAGTACCTCAATGAAAATAAGCAAATAACTCCGTATCAGCATGGCTTCATGAGGGATCGGTCATGTCAAACCATTTTAATCAGTTTCTATGAGGAGGTAAGTTCTACACTTGATTGTGGCGACTCAACGGATGTCGTATATTTGGACTTCTCCAAAGCGTTTGACACGGTACCACATAAAAGGTTAGTATACAAAATGAGAATGCTTGGCCTGGGAGAAAATGTCTGTATGTGGGTAAGTAACTGGCTCAGTGATAGAAAACAGAGGGTGGTTATTAACGGTAGATACTCAGATTGGGTCACTGTCACTAGTGGGGTACCACAGGGGTCTGTATTGGGTCCTATTCTCTTCAATATATTTATTAATGATATTGTAGAAGGTTTGCATAGTAAAATATCAATTTTTGCAGATGACACTAAACTGTGTAAAGTAATTAACACAGAGGAGGACAGTGCACTGCTACAGCAGGATCTGGATAGACTGGAGGCTTGGTCAGAAAAGTGGCAGGTGAGGTTTAACACTGACAAATGTAAGGTTATGCATATGGGAAGGAATAATGCAAGTCACCAGTACATACTAAATGGTAAAGCACTGGGTAACTCTGACATGGAAAAGGACCTAGGAATTTTAGTGAACAGCAAACTAAGCTGTAGAAGCCAGTGCCAGACAGCTGCTGCCAAGGCCAATAAGATAATGGGTTGCATCAAAAGGGGCATAGATGCCCATGATGAGAACATAGTCCTGCCACTTTACAAATCACTAGTCAGACCACACATGGAGTACTGTGTACAGTTCTGGGCTCCTGTGAACAAGGCAGACATAGCAGAGCTGGAGAGGGTTCAGAGGAGGGCAACTAAAGTAATAACTGGAATGGGTGGACTACAGTACCCAGAAAGATTATCAAAATTAGGGTTATTCACTTTAGAAAAAAGACGACTGAGGGGAGATCTAATAACTATGTATAAATATATCAGGGGTCAGTAAAGAGATCTCTCCCATCATCTATTTATCCCAAGGACTGTGACTGTGACGAGGGGACATCCTCTGCCTCTGGAGGAAAGAAGGTTTGTACATAAACATAGAAGAGGATTCTTTACGGTAAGAGCAGTGAGACTATGGAACTCTCTGCCTGAGGAGGTGGTGATGGTAAGTTCACTAAAAGAGTTCAAGAAGGGCTTGGATGTATTTCTGGAGGGTATTACAGGTTATAGTTACTAGAGAGGGGTCGTTGATCCAGGGAGTTATTCTGATTGCCTGATTGGAGTCGGGAAGGAATTTTTCCCCCTAAAGTGAGGAAAATTGGCTTCTACCTCACAGGGTTTTTTTTGCCTTCCTCCGGATCAACTTGTAGGATAACAGACTGAACTGGATGGACAGATGTCTTTTTTTGGCCTTACAAACTATGTTACTATGTTACTATGTTAAAAGGCTGTACCAGCCCTGCACACATATGTAGAACAAAAGGTAGGCCAGTCCTTGAGCCTGTCGGTGCCTGGTAAAGTTCATGGCAGCGCTGATGTGTGGAGGTATAACTATGGTGAAAGACAATATATGTCATTTATGGCCCACTGGGTAACTGTGGTTCCTGCCCAGGCACACAGCAACTTGGCTAGGTGATGGCAATGCCAACTCAGCCTTTTTTAAGCTGAGATTGCTGCACCTATTTCCACCTCTGCCTGCTTATCCTTAATTTTATCCACTGCAACCACAATTCAAAGTGGTCCTTCAGCATACCACCTACACAGAGAATGGTGATGTAACACTGTTTTGCACCTGGTTTGCCTGGGCAAACGGAGTCATACCGGGGAATAATTGCTCTACGTCCTTCAAGAGGAAATTGAATCCTGGCTTTCTCCTTGCCAAAAACATGGTAACCGATAAAGGGAAGATTATGGTGTCAGTGCTGTGTCAAAGAGGGCTGACCCATGCACCTTGCATGGTGCACGTCTTTAATCTCATTGTAAAGCAGCTCCTGAAGACTTCTACTCATCTTGAAAATGGTCAGGAAACTTTGCATGCACTTCAGCGACTCTTACACTGCAAAGCATAGCCTCCTTGAAAGGCAGACGGCAAAGGCAGAATAGCATTCCCCAACATTGCCTCATATGCAACATTTCCACACATTTCCACACATTGGAATAATAAACAATTTCTTTATGATGCAGCCGTGCAGGAGCACTCCGATGTGTAACTTCAACATTAGCTAGTGATAGCTCATGCGTTACACCTGTTGTTTGCTCAGGCCATTTGAGGAGGCCACTTTGTCAGGACTACAGGATAAATGATATCATTCCACTCCTTCACATCCTGGAGTAGATACTGATAAATCTGGCTGGCCAGGCGACAGGAGCCTATATCTCCTGGCAAGCTCAGCTCTGTTGCTACCTTACTCACTCTGTGATGGGGCCACTATGTTGACTCTTCATGCTTTTTTCACCCTCACTACTCTAGCGGTCTATGTGGAATCAGAAGACGGTGTAAAAGGAGAGCGCTCTTTCAGTGTATAGTAGAATCTTGGGCCACTGCACGCTTAAGTCCATTATACCGAGCGCTAACATTGACCTGTAGGGCTAAGTTCACATTTCAGTGATTTGGTCAGTTTTTGACCAGTAATAACCAAATAAGTGAAGTGGAAATTGAGTCTAAGAGTGACGCCTGTCACCTGCCGTCGTACTGATGCACAGTAACTGTTTCACTACCTAAGAGGACTAGCTATGCATGTTTCTGCTATGCACATTGATGTACAATGAGATACACTGTTGCTGCAGCCGGGAAATAGTAGATTTATAATGCAATTTGTGACAAATTAATTTGTCTTAAATCAAATTTGTACAAGTGTACAAATCAAAGCTGAACTCTTGCACCAGGGCCCATGAGCCTTTAGCTACGCCCTTTGCCTTGGCAGCAGCTGTCTGACACAGGGTTATGCAGCTTAGTTTGCTGTTTACTAACATTTCTAGGTCCTTTTTCATGTCAGTGTTATCCAGTGTTTTACAATATAGTATGTACTGGTGACTTGCATTATTCCTTCCTATGTGCATAACCTTACATTTGTCAGTGTTAAACCTCATCTGCCACTTCTCTGCCCATGCCTCCAATCTCTCAAGATCCATCTGTAGCAGCGTACTGTCCTCTTCTGTGTTAATTAGTTTACACAGTTTAGTGTCATCTGCAAAAAATGATATTTTGCTGTGCAAGCCTTCTACAAGATCATTAATAAATATATTGAAGAGAATTGAATAGGGGATAGGGAGAATAGGGCCCAATACTGACCCCTGTTGTACCCCACTAGTGACAGTGACCCAATAGTATGAGTATGTGCCGTTAATAACCACCCTCTGTTCTCTATCACTGAGCCAGTTACTTACCCACATACAGACATTTTCTCCCAGTCCAAGCATTCTCATTTTATATACTAACCTTTTATGTGGTACAGTGTCAAATGCTTTGGAGAAGTCCAGATATACGACATCCATTGATTCGCTGTGGGCAAGTCTAGAACTTACCTCCTCATAGAAACTGATTAAATTGGTTTGACATGACTAATCCCTCATGAAGCCATGCTGATATGGGGTTATTTGCTTAAAACCTTCAAACAATTTACCCACGACAGATGTTAAACTTACCGGCCTAAAGTTTCCAGCCTCTGTTTTTGGACCCTTTTTGAATATTGGCACCACATTTGCTATGTGCCAATCCTGTGGAACACTCCCTGTCAGTATAGAGTCCTTAAATATCAGAAAAAAGGATCTGACGATGACATTACTTAACTCTCTTAAGATACGGGGGTGTATGCCATCTGGTCCTGGCGATTTGTCCATTTTAATCTTTTTAAGACGTTGCTGTACTTCTTCCTGGGTCAGACAGGGCACTTTTAATGGGGAATTTACGTTTATATTCTGCATTTCATCTGACGGTTTATGTTCCTCAGTGAATACAGTGGAGAAAAAAGAGATTTAGTAGCTTTGCTTTCTCCTTATTGCTCTCTGCAACTCCCCCCTTATTACTCTGTAAGGGGCTGACACCTTCAGGTTTATACTTTTTACCATTTATATAATTGAAGAACATTTTAGGGTTAGTTTTACTCTCTTTGGCGATTAATCTCTCGGTCTCTAGTTTGGCTGCTTTTATTTGTCTTTTACATATTCTATTTTTTTCCTTATAGTTTTTCAATGCTTCCTCATTCCCCTCCTGTTTTGTGATTTAAATGCTTTCTTTCTTTCATTTATTGCTTTCTTTACAGTTCTATTTATCCACATTGGTTTTTTTTCTTTTTTCTTAACCTTTTATTCCCATAAGGTGTGTACCTCTCACAATTAGATATTAGGATGCTTTTAAAAATATCCCTTTTTGTGGCTGTATTTTTATTTTTGAGGACTATGTCCCAGTTAGTTAGGCCTATGGCCTCTCTTAGTTTGCTAAATTTTACTCTGTTTAAACTTCTTGTTATTAGGGGATACTCAGGATGGAAAGATTGAGAACCACTTAATTACTTAGGCCTTCTTGTCCAGCATCAAGGTCTGACTGAACACTTTATAGTATTTCAAAAAGTTTTTTTTTTTTTAAACCAACAACTATTTTACCAATTTTTCTATATTTCTGACTTCAAAGTTGATTCAGAATTGTTTTTCATTCAGATTTAACCATTCAAATACGTTGGCTGCATGTAATAAAGTGTATAACTGTAATACAATTTGGAAAGTTCAAATTGAAGTTCAAAATCTTAAATCCTGCAAATTCTTTGACTGGGTTTAGGAAAAAATTGATACACTATGAAGCTGAATTTCCTTATGTTTCATGGAAACTAATACATTTTCCATGAAATGGCGGCAAAAATTTTTTTAAAAAAAATCATACTTTCCTCATCCATTTGAACATGAAGAGACTGCCTTGGCCATCTTGCTTGAGGATCCCACACAAAATCTTGTACGTGGTGATGTATGACACCACCACGTTCCCAGTCACTGCACCCGTTACTTACAAAACAAAAAGCATTTTGTGACGAATGACTTCATCATAAAGCAATTTTTTTGAAAAATTTGGCAAAACAGCAAAATTGAAATTTTTACAACTTCACTCATTTCTAGCCTTAATACTTATCCCTTTAATCTTTGCATTCTATATACTGTAACACATCAATAATAAGTTAGCTTAATATAGTAACCTGGTTAAAACTTTATACGTCCATCCGCACTGCTGATACAGACAAAGGCAAAATGTTACTTCTGTAAAGACTATCGTAGCTTTTAAGTTACTTCACAAAATACAGCCTTCCATTTTAAAATCCTGTTGGTACTGTATACCACAATTATCTGAATACCTGTGGTATTTTTATTACTATGAAAGATTGCATGTAAGAGGCATTTCCCATGTGTCTCATAATGTGTATGAAGTGAAGACATGTTAGATTTAATTGGGAATAACAATATTTTTTAACTGTTGCTTTCAATGTGAATCGTATCATTGAGTGGCACTGATTGTAATTACAGTGCCAAAAGAGTACACGTGTTTTGTAATGTAACCCCTTCGCGCCCAGCGCCGCAATAGTATGGCGCTTGGCGCGTGTATCAAGATGGCCGCGGGCCGCTTCCGGTGTTGCTCTGGCTCCCCCGTGTGGTGATCGGAGGAGCCGGAGCGTGCCTGCAGCAGCCCCTGTCATAGTCAATGACAGGAGGCTGCTGCATAGGCTTTCCTATGGAGCCCTTGCCTGTAATAGGATTGAAATCCTCATAGACTCCAATGTAAGTGCATTGGAGTCTATGATATAAGCAATCAGATGATTGCTAGTTATAGTTCCCTATGGGAACTATAAAAAAGTGTAAAAAAAAATAAAGTTTTTTTTTTTTTTAAAATAAAAACGTAAAAGTTCAAATCACCCCCCTTTCCCGAAAATAAAAGTATTTAAAAAATTAAAAAATACACATCATGGGTATTGCTGTGTGCGAAAACGCCCATATTATAAAAAAAAAATTCCCATACGGAAAAAAGCGAAACGGAAAAAAGTGTCAAAATGGCCGATCGTCATTTTTTGTCGCTTTTTAAAAAAAAAGTAAAATTAAATTAAATGCGATCAAAAAGTCATAAGTAGTAAAGAATACATATAAGCCATCAAAAGTGACAGGGGCCCCGCCCACTAGCTTAGCTGTCAAAACCCCAGTCATCAAAGTGACAGGTCCCCACGCCCCCCTACAACCCCCCCCTCCACCCACTCCTCCCCTTGGCTCCCACATGTCTGGGCATGTCTAAAGTACAGCGCTTATATTATTATGTCAGATGCATGCCTGAACTTGTCTAGAGTGACTCCCACCTTCCACTCAGCACACACCCTTAATGTCATTATACAAAAAACAAAAAACAAAACGCAGAGTTTTAAAAGTTTATTGAGCAGATAATCAAAGTACAGAAATGCTATGATGTTAGAAATCCATATATAAATGAGTCGCACAGCGCACAAAGTCCATCATGTTGGAGCCAAGAATAACATCACCCTTATAAATAAATTTGCCTTTTTCATTCCATGATGTAACTTTGGCATTCTGCTTCATCCTATTTAACAAAAGTTCAGCATTTTTCTTAAAACGGGGGTTGACATGTGATACAATTTCAAGGGCCGAATCACTTTTATCAGCGGTTGTATTTGGCAATTGTTGATGACCAGGATCAAATTGATTAACAATGTTTAAAGTCGCTAGCTCTTTAGTCTCCTGTTTAGCAAGAACCAAGTATCTTTGCATTATATCTGTGTATCTTTTAATTTTCACATCATCCGGTAAGTCAGAGTTATGTAAAATTCCGCTAATTTCATCATCCAGGCGTTGTATCACGCTCTGCCTTACATCGGATGGAGATGTAAAGACCTGACTCATCTTCTTTAGAGCGTGTTTCGGCACCAAGTACATTTTCTCCGCATGATCCATTATTTGTTAAAAAGCAAGCTTGTTATTAACGGAATTGCAAACCCCAATAGCGGTCCTATGATCCACCTGTCTGGTTCACTAAGCGCTTCTTTTTCTTTATCCTTGTTGCTTTATCACACAGCCTCCTTATGGCTTTACGCCACTTCTTTAGAATCTTTTTCTGACGCTCCTTTAGAGGAATTCGTCCTTTTAGAATATTTAAGGCTACCTCGGCTATGGACGCTATTAAATCATCGCTCGCGTGGCGCAAAATAGATTTTCTGACAGAAGGAGTCGCTTTTACAAGCGTTTTTAAGAGAGCCCAATTACGGCGTAATCTCTCCGACATCCTGGCGCTGCTATGTAGTTGTCCTAGAATGCACGTAGCCTTTGAAATCTCACTTTTTAAAACCATTTCTCTTCTGAATATACACAGCCGGCAAAGCTGGCGGTAAGAAACCCGACCTTAAACGAAGTTCCTCAGGGGTATTTGCCCTTAAATCTACTAGCAGATGGCCATAAGGCTCCCGCGTAGCGTCCTCAAAAGCCTCCAAAAAGAAATGTGTTTTCCCAGGATACATTTGTCTCGCTAATGTTAGGATTTGCAATTTATCACGCGGGTTATTAAATAGAATGTGGTGTTTAAATTTATCGTTCTACTCTTTTTACCTTGGCAAAATATGTTCTACACCAGATACAATATACTTAGATTTCTATGATGCACATACTTGGTGAATGCCTTTTCAAGCTCGCTGTTTACACTAGCGGTATCCATAAGATCATCAACAATAGTCAAATTTACCTTGTCGGGCGGGAATAACTCATCATCTACAAACGTTTGTGGATGATGAGTTATTCCCGCCCGACAAGGTAAATTTGACTATTGTTGATGATCTTATGGATACCGCTAGTGTAAACAGCGAGCTTGAAAAGGCATTCACCAAGTATGTGCATCATAGAAATCTAAGTATATTGTATCTGGTGTAGAACATATTTTGCCAAGGTAAAAAGAGTAGAACCTGATGTTTGGAAAGCATATAGAAAGTTCGTCATAAAGTTTTTGCCAGCATGCATAAAACCAAACAATATTATCGGGCTTGTGTGATTAAATGTGTGTCAGTATTTTCTAGCAATTTTCTTACAAAATAACTCTTTCCAGAGTTGGACGGGCCTGCTAAAATGCATGAAAAAGGGTGTTGTAACCGTGTGTCCATGGATTAAAAACAAAACAGTCTTGTTGGAAAATCGCGAGAAGACGGCCTTTCAAAAACAGGATCCAGGAGCTTCTTAAAAAGAGCAACTAATTCACCTGAAATAGAACAGTGTAACTGTCACCACAGCATTAGAACCCGAAAGGTAGTGTGGTAAAATTGTCTCGCAGACGCCTCTTTGTATACACAAGCCTCTGAGTTTTGCGCAACGGTCTTGTTTCAATTTGCCACAAGTTCTTATTTCTTACAAAACCTGGTTGCTCCACAGATATAAATTTCTGTGTTTCAAGATTACGGTTGAGGATGTAATCCAAAACCAGATCCTTTAGGCTGTCAAAATTAATATCCCTCGCATTAGCAACGTTTAGCGTGATTCCCTTAACCTTTAAAACCGTCTTACCGGTATTCAGTTTGTACCCATAGGATTTTGGACCTGTAGATACAAACTCTGTGATGTATGTGTTATCTGGTATTTCGCTGGTCAATTCACCCAAATAATCACCTAAAGGGGGGAGCCAGTCACCTTCACGATGAGCAAAAATGACAGAATCTGTGTCGTGATAAAGACACCTTTCCTGCAGTCTGTCCAGGAGGGAGTAGAGTTCTAGTCTGGCGTAGGCCGTTGTAAAACATGCTATAAAAATGTTTGTGTTTTTGTTGATTGTGTGATGTCCTTTTGCGTATTTCCAATTGACCGTCGCGGTTTCATCATCGATAAAATTCAGACAAGAAACCTCGTAGTATGGTAGAAAGACATAGCGAAAGAGGTCATCAGGGTTATTCACGATGGTTGTACAGGGTAAATTAGATCTCTGAGCAAACTTCCCCCATAATGAATTTAAGAAAAGTTTTGAGATCTGTCTTTTCGCGGGGTTCACAGCAATATTTGCTGGGTCTAATTGTACACTCTTTCAAGAAAGGCCTCGATGTATTCTTTTTGCTTATCAGAATCTGTACACCAGCTCGGATAGCCCGATGCCTCCTGCTTGTCCCTAAGATGGAGTTCAATGTAGGGCACAAACAGCTTGTCCATCGTGTTGGGAAAATGCCACACCTCATAGATCTCTGCGATCCTGTACCCTTTCTCCAAAGCTACCTCTAATTCTATCGTACACCAAGTACCTGTCAGAGAGCGCTGTTCATCACTATGCGTGCAGACATCCGTCATGGAGTTTGTGGCGCAGGTGTTGCAAAGGGGAAACATTAATTTATTGTTCATTTTCACAGGTAGGACCGGAAAAAACAAGTAATTTTTTATGTATGCAAAATTGTCATAAATGATGTTGGGGTGGCCTACCGGATACATTTGTTTTGTTGACAAAGGATACAACTTGTGAAATCTAGTAATGTATACTTTCCCCTTCAGCCTGTTTGTGATAGAGCTTTATGGCGTTAGTCCTACCGCCATAAAGTGCATCACGAGGATCTAGAGGTATTGGGAACCGCATGTTGAGTAGGAATGCTTGAAGTCTAGAATCCTTCTCTACCATTTCATTCCACTCATGCTCCCAAAGCACACACACTAGTAGCCACAACTCTGTAGAAAAACTTTTTTAATGAAGAATGTGTGTACACTGACCGTAGCTTTGTGTAACACCATTAGTGTCATTTTCTATAGCAGATGGGGCACCCGTTGGTAAAATACCCCTGATTCATACGCTATGTTCACCCATTAACACAGGCTATCCATCTAGAAAAATTTTCCTACTTTTCACCCTCTCAAAAGCGGCTGAATGTCAATGCAGTGTGCCTACATACATGGCCACGAATAGCCGTGATGAGTAACGCTTTTTAATTTGTGTATATCGGCTGAAAATGGCTATTGTATTTTTGGGCTTAAACCTGTATAGCCATACATACAGATGCCAGCTTGATGAGCTGAAAAGGATTATGCTTTGTAGTTACAACTTTTCTCTTCCACGTACAGTATTTTGTCACCTTTTTTCTATCATCTCATCACACGCTCTCTGTAACGCTCATGGCCTGTCTCAAAACAATGAACGTCTTTACATACGATTTTAACTCTTCCTAAAATCAAAAGTAGTGTTTTTCTGCTCTCATACCACTCCAAGAAATCCTTTTGTCACTAGGTCATATATTCAACACCTATACTCAACACCCGGTAAATCCCACATATTTTGATTTTCTTCGTGTTTGAAGAAATGGAAATACCCTTACCCGAGAACCCTAGCGCTTCTGTAATCGCTTATTTCATCTTAGGAATTAAGGGAATTATGAACCTTATTTCAATCTGCAGCGAAACACAAAGTCCCCACCTTGAGTAACCATTTTTACACGCACCTTTTCATTAATCAACTCCTTAACAATAAATACCCGTCTACCTACCGCATTATGAGCTATCAAAGTTATAGCCTGCAATTTTCCACTGGATAAAGCAAAAACTCCCTTGTACAGGCTTTGCCCTCAAACTCCCAGGAATTAGCGCCGACAACTTTATAATGTAATTGAACGTGCGTCCGTTTCCTCATGCATTCAAAGTCATAAAAAATGTATAGATCACTCTTTCTTACTTTAAGGCTGCATATAGCAAAGAGATCATCAAATTTATACATGAGGGCGCCACAAACATGCACGAACCAACACTTGTGCTTTCCCTCTGTGTACACAAATGACAACAACGATCACAAAACATTTTAACCTACAAAACTCAAGCTTTTCTCTAGCGCTGCTCTTGCGATCTAAACACGCGTCTCGAACGACAAATACACACACATGTGGCACGTGGCTGTCGTCAATGCTCTCACCACAATCGTCTCTTTGACACCCTGCAGAAATATTGACACGAATGGTTGTCTTTTGTGAAACACAGACTACCTTTCACAGAAGTACGACTCGCGAAAACCCTTCATTTTTAACCGTAGTATGTCCGTCATGATACAGAATATACACAGTCTCAGTAGGTTTTTACCTATCAAAATAGCGCAGTCACACGAGTGTGTACAGATCTTAATGACAATGTCAAGTACTCTCAAAGCATCTATACCGCCGAAACAACCAACTCTTTCAGGAATACCCAAATCAGTATGTATCTGTCTAGCCGCGAAATAAAGTGCGTGTCAGTATCACCACCGCTATCAGAGCGCATAACAGCGCAAGACACAAATTAGATTCTTATTATTAAAGTATACAGCCACCGCTTTTTCTGCTCAATAATTTACTTAGAAAGATTTAAAGGCGTTTCACTCCACCACGTGATTTCTAATGACTATAACTACAAGTTGAGCTGCTGTAAGACAGTTTCAGCTTACTTTGATAGCAGCTGCAACCGCATTGAGAAACTCTCTGCGC
>ONZH01006883.1:0-66168 GCA_900303285.1 Rhinella marina | reverse complement strand
AGGTTATTTGGGAGCCCCCTTTTCCAAAAAGGTTCTCTATTTGCTGCTATTCTCTATTATCCATGTGGATTACACATTACCTGTTTTGATTACAATTTTACCTCACGTGGATTACAATTGAATTTTGGAATATGTGTTCCAGACAGACATTGTTTTATCATGCCAACTAGGATCCAAAAGGAGAGACTCAAACATATATCTGAGCCTTTTATGCTTGCAAATGTGAAACTGATTGCACTAAAAAGTTTGCATACTTATGTCTTTGCTGTATTTTAGTTACACTGTTTTTAATGGTTCAGCACTTTAGCCCATTGTGTGTATTCTTTTTCTGGTACTGCAATGTGTCCTATTATGCACTTATTGTTCGGTGTTTTTAGTAAATTATTCACTTATTAATAGCTAGCAGCAGTGAGCACCTTATTTTTCTAGTTCATATGGACTGACTCTAAAGATTGTCTGCCGCGGCCTAGCCTCGTGCGTATGACGCAATCGCGTGTCAATAGTACGCTAAGGATTCGTACGCCCTTTTGTACTCTAATGCTTAGGTATTGCGTACTTTTAACTACGCTGACTGTACGTACATAATTTGGGCAGGAATGTTCGCAAAAAACGTGTAATTTTTTTTACATACTTTACATACTTTTCGACGAATAAGTTCGTTTAAATACGAATCTTGTCAGAAATTCGGCGAATATTCGGTGAAGCAAATTTTTGAATGATTCGCTCATCTCTATTTGTTACCCATTTTCTTCTGAACACGGCAACACCCCATATGTGGTGGTAAACTGCTGTGGGGGTACATGGCAGGATTCAGAACAGAAGTAGCGCCATATGGATTTTGC
Source organism: Rhinella marina (assembly GCA_900303285.1). Taxonomy (NCBI): domain Eukaryota; kingdom Metazoa; phylum Chordata; class Amphibia; order Anura; family Bufonidae; genus Rhinella; species Rhinella marina. The sequence continues at coordinate 65,326 of ONZH01006883.1, read as the reverse complement.
AGCACAGATTTTGGTGGATTGGTTTGCGGGTGCCATTGATTTTTATTTTTTTGAGTTATTGTCTTATGTGGGGGGCTCATTTTTTGCGGGATGAGGTGACGTTTTCATTGGTACCATTTTGGGGTACATAAGAATTTTTGATCGCTTGGTATTACACTTTTTGTGAGTCAAGGTGAAAAAAATAGCTGTTTTGACATAATTTTTTTTTTTTTTTTACAGCATTCATCTGAAGGGGCAAATCAGGTGATATTTTTATAGAGCAGGTTGTTATGGATGCATCAATACACCATATGTCTATTATTTTTATTTTTATTAAGTTTTACACAGTAAATGAATTTTTGAACAGAATTAAATCTTGTGTTTGTGTTGCCATTTTCTAACTGCCCTATTTTTTGTATTTTTCTGGCGATTTTTGCGGAATGAGATGGCGGTTTGATTGGTACCATTTTGGGGTACATAAGACTTTTTGATCGCTTGGTGTTACACTTTTGTGTGGCAAGGTGACAAAAAATGGCATAGTTTTTTTTAAAAAAATTTACAGCGTTCACCTGAAGGGGAATATAATGTGATATTTTTATAGATCAGGTTGTAAGGACGTGGTGATACCCAATATATGTATCATTTTTATTTTTGTTAGGTTTTTCACATTAGATGCATTTTTGAACAGAATTACCGTGTTTTTCGCTATATAAGCCACACTTTTTCCCCCAAAAGTAGGGGGAAAATTGCCATGCGTCTTATAAAGCGAATACTAGTGAGCGCTTCCAGTATGTATTAGGTGCCGGGACCCCCATCAGACCTCAGATCAGCCCATCAGCCCCATAAGGATAAAATAAAAAACTCTTTCACCTCTCCTGCGTCGCCGCTCTGCTCCGGGTCCGGCGCTCTCTGTCTTCTCCTTTCAGCGCTGCGCTGTTCTGACCCCGTACTGCGTCAGGACATAGTGCGCGCATTCAGGTGCCAGGGGCCAGAGAAGACAGAGGAGCGCCAGACCCAGAGTGGAGCCGCAACGCAGGAGCGGTGAGAGAGTTTTTTTTTATCCTTATGGGGCTGATGGGCTGATCTGTGGTCTGATGGGGGCACAGTGGGCTAATATGGCGGGCACAGTGGGCTGATCTGAGGTCTGATGGGGGCACAGTGGGCTGATATGGGGGCTGATGGGCTGATATGGGGCTGATGGGCTCGATCTGAGGTCTGATGGGGTCGACTGGGCTGATATGGGGGCTGATATGGGGCTGATCTGAGGTCTGATGGGGGCAGAGTGGGCTAATATGGGGCTGATGGCTGATCTGAGGTCTAATGTGGGCACAGTGGGGCTGATATGGGGGCACAGTGGGCTGATCTGAGGTCTGGTGGGGGCAGAGTGGGCTGATATGAGGGCACAGTGGGCTGATATGGGGGCTGATGGGCTGATCTGAGGTCTGATAGGGCACAGTGGGCTGATATGGGGGCACAGTGGGCTGATCTGAGGTCTGATGGGGGCAGAGTGGGCTGATATGGGGGGACAGTGGGCTAATCTGAGGTCTGATGGGGGCACAGTGGGCTGATATTGAGGGCACAGTGTGCTGATATGGGGGCTGATGGGCTGATCTGAGGTCTGATAGGGGTCTGACATGGAGGGCTGATGGGGTTCTGACATGGAGGGCTGATATGGGGGTCTGATGTGATGTCCTGAAATTTATGGGGGCCTTATATGAGGTGTGATGAAAAATATTTTTTTCTTATTTTCCTACTCTAAAATCTGGGGTGCGTCTTATCATCAGGTGTGTCTTAAAAATATGGTAAATCTTGTTTTTGTGTTGCCATTTTTTGAGAGCCATTTGTTTTTTATTTTTTGGGCGATTGTCTTGGGTAGGGTCTCATTTTTTGCGGGACGAGATGACGGTTTGATTGGTACCATTTTGGGGTAAATACGCCTTATCGATCGCCTGCTATTACATTTTTTGTGAGGGAAGGTGACTCAAAAATGGCTGTTTTGGCACTGTATTTTACAGTACCACCAGCAAAGGAAGAGAGAGAAAAATGTATAAAAAATAGACCTTCATTAATACCCTAATTAACTCTATCGAACCTCTCTAGGGACTTACTAATATAATCTAATTAGATGATCTCTGTGTATGTCTAGAGTTCAAAAGTTATGTTCTCTTTTCTTGTCTAATCTTCCTCACAGCCCATACGACGCTTAATCAGAGTCTCAATATGTCTGCTTATGGAGGGTCAAGTGACCCAACATATCCATCAGCAGCCTGCATTCAATAACACTGCACACATATCCAGTGCTGCGCGCTGTGTTATTCAGAGCAGGCCACTGATGGATATATTAGGTAACATGACCATGCTAGGTCTTCTTGAGTGTACTTACAGAGGGGCTGGAAAGACTGCTTGATCTAATGCTATCAGTGGGACAAATAGGCTGTTAGCCAGCATTATGTACCCAAGAATACATTCAGAATACTTAGCATCCACCCCCCCATCATGTATGATTGGCAAGTGAATCAATGCTTATCAGTATTTTGTCATATAGAGTACCATTGGAGTCTGGCTGTGTCCTGCAATAAACTAGAGAGTAACCTTTTATCAATGAGTATGGCCTGTTTCAGTGAGATGTCATTTTGAAGTCCTTTCTGTGAATTGATGATATAGCTACAAAATGTATAGAAATAATACAAAATAACAGAGCAATCTTAGCAATACCTACTGTAAAAACATGACCGATTTAATGGATGTTACTACTCAAACACCTGGATAAAGCTGAACAATACAATTTGCATTAATGAGACTAAGTCACCTTGTTCTACAGTGAATCAGCAGGTGGGTGGAAAAACGTGGGAGGAATTTAACGTTATAAGCAGAGAGCACGTATCTCACACCTCAAACAGAAAGTACAAAACTAATAAAGAAGGCAACATCGAAAGCAGCAAATTATATGGACGGATTCTGAACTGAGAGCAACAGAAGATGTTGGAAACAGATATGGTAACAATCATGGTATTTGCCGTCATTGCTATGGTGGTTGGAGGTACAGGAAGCATAATCGTCTTAGTCCACTGTGTCTTACAAGGAACCAGTCAAAGTCTCACTCCATTTCTTATTATAGCTTTCACATTGTGTATGAGTAACCTTTTCTTGATATGCTTTCACACTATTAATGACTTTGTAGCTGTTTTTGGAGAAACCTATCCTCAGCACCTATCAACTCTACTGGACAGGGTGTCCATGCCATTTCTGTGCTACAATCTATGGTTGTCCACTTGGCTTTCCTTATACTACCAAATCAAAATTGTACCAACTTTGTCAAAATTATATCTTTGGCTGAAGATGAGGTTCAACAATGTCTTGCCATGGTTCATGTTTTTTTCCGGACTGCTCTCAATCACAGTTGGCTTCTGCATAGAATTTGATGACATGCATGGTTTGTTTTCAAATTCCTGTAATTTTTCGTCTGGCAACGGTATCGGACAAAGGCCATTGCTTACCAATGAGAATTCACTCCAGGTTCAGGTATATTGTGCCTTTGTGTCATTGTCATTTCTGATAACACTCAGATCAGTGGTATCAATTCTTTCCTCTCTGTATAAACATGTGCACCATATGAGGTGCAAATCTAGTGAATTCACAAATACTAGCCTAGAGGCCCATTACACGGCGGCTAAGACAGTGGCTAGCCTCCTTGTCTTTAACTTCTTGCTGTTTCTATCACAAGTTGTTGGCTACCTTCAGAATGACTTGTCTTCAGTGTCTATGTTGACATCAGTCGCTCTATCGGCTTTATTAACTATCTGTCCATATATTTTAATCAATGCCAACTCAAAATTGAAGTTACAAGTAAAGGGAACTTTACAATGGATTTTTCATGGACTGCGAATGAGAAACTTTCTAGCTGATTAAACGGGTTGAGACACCATTAAATGGTCACTAATTTTTATTCAACTTTGTATAAATCAATAGTATAAGTGACCAAATAAACTTTGTAATGTGTTTTTTTTCAGTAAGAAATGTCTAGTTCTCTTGTTATCAGCTGTTTACCTCTCCCCCACATTTCCCTAGTAATTGCTTTATTCTCTTTAAAAAATGCTTTGAATGCATGAGCTGAGAGCAGCTCACAGAGGGATCATATGACACATATAAAAATAAATCTATGGAGAAGTGAGGGAGGAGGAGTAAACAGGAGCTGAGGAGACAGGCACATTAAGAGAAATTGCTGGAGCTAAATAGGAAGGTTATATCTCAGCACATATGCTTCATTCACAACCAAACAGTTCAGTGTTTCTCTGTAAAATCCTCTATGATACTAAGTCTGCTTCTGAATGGGTAAGAGAAGGTTAGGATTTAGATTCTCCACTACTTTCTGTGTGCGGTGGATGACGGCTAGTCTCCACCCACCATGTTTGAGAGAACTGCAAACTAGAGACTAAGCCTTCAGTCAGATTCAAATTATATAATGGCCAGAAACAGTGTTAGGGTGGGTTCACCTCAGCGTTATGCTTTCCGTTTGTGTTTTTTGTTATAAGTCCTTTTTTTCCGTTCTGCATAACGGAACTCAGACGGATCCGTTATGATTCTCATAGGCATCTATTATGACGGATCAAAACGGAATGCCTCTAAAGGCTTCCGTTTTGACTTCCGTCTTATGGTTTCCGTTATTTTCCGTTATAACCATGTTATAACGGAAAACACAAACGGAAAGCATAACGCTGATGTGAACCCACCCTTATTCATCTTGTACACATATTGTGCTATTGATCAATTTATTTGAATAAATCACTTTTGCAATTCCCCTCCTGTTACAAAAATACTCCAGTTGTGAAATATTGTCTTTATATCATTATAATGGTGCTCTCTGCTGTTTACTCTGTATAGTAATGTGAACACCATCTACTCAGGTGGTCGCACATGCTCATTTCCTTGCTTTAACTGCCAAAATCCATATCTACTGCGAGAAGTTGTGAGTTGCAAGGAAAGAGCTACAGCAGATAGTACACACCCCTGAGAAAATACATGCCCCCTGAGCGGCCACCCTGAAAAGAATCTAACAGAGGAAATTGGAGCAATTAATGGGGGATCTCTGGATCCATGTGAGGTACGTGGATAGTTCAAGCTTTGTTAGAAAGAGATTGTCATGTACTATGATATCTCATTTTCATTTTAAGATCAATCAATACAGAATCCTTTTAAGTATTGGTAGATACTGTATGTTAACACCCTGTTACTTCTCTTTGGGCTTGACTCAAGCTGATGTGATGCAGAGTGGCATCGCAGTGGTGCAGCCGGTTGCCAGTACATCCAAAGATAGTAGTAGCCTTCGGCAAATTGGCCAGTACCTCCACGGTCCTGGTAATACACAAGGGGGGAATTTGTGTTCCACTCGAACAGCAGGTTTCATTGCCACACACTATTCATTCCTTTCTGACTTTAATCCGTTCAAAATACTTCTTTCCTTCAAGAACCAAGAGTAGTGTGGTCTTACTTGGTCCACAGTGCCTATAATCCAGCTTCCATTGAGTTACATGTTTGCTAAATTTAAGGATATGTCATCATGGTTTTTTTTAATGGTGGAGTTGTTATTAAGCACAGCATGGGCATAACTACCAGGATAGCAAACACAGCAGCTTCTATGGGCATCAAACAAGGGACAACCATCTACTCTCATACCTAAAGTGTAGTTAGTGATGACTATGGATTGTGGAGAGCATTACTATTTGCATTATTCTTGTGCTACATTATCCACACTGTTGCACTCTACTCAATTACCTTTTTTTGTGTGTTTTCTATGCTATGATATCATGGTGTGTACTATTACTGTACTGTACTTTGTGCATTATCCAACTGTTGTGACATCACTGCGTGCCTTATCCCTGTAATGTGAAATCGCAGTTTGTATAATTCCATGCTGTAATGTCACTGAGCAGATTATGCCGGTACTGTGACATCAGTGTTGCATTATCCCTGTACTATGACATGACTGTGTGCAATATTCCTGTACTGTGATATTACTATGTGCATAGTTTCACTACTGTGACATCACTGTGTGCAATATCCCTGTAATGCACTGTAACATCGGTGTTACTCCTGTACTGTAATGTCACTGAGCGGATTATTCCTATGTTGTGACATCACCTGACTGCATTATATCTGTACTGTGACATCGCTGTATTTATAACTCCACTGTTATGACAGCATTGTATAATTATCTCTGTGCATTAGGGAAACCAAAATAATCAGAAGCGTTTCATGTTGTGAACTTTCTGCTAAAGGTGATCATGATGAAAGGGGGCTTGTTCCAAGTTTTGCTAAGATGACAACAAGAGGTTGCTGCTAAGAGATTACAAGTATGTCAACCTAAATGCCATAGAGTGAGCCCTGTTTTTCCTGTTAGATGGGATTTAGACCTCAGTGTCCACTTGCACCAAGCTCCTATGGCAGTTATATGAGGATCTTATCCCAATCTACGATTCATGATATGGATGAACTACTGGTACTTGCTCATCACGACTAAAATAGTAAAATAGCCTGATATTCATGATGATTGATAAATAGCTTAGCTTTTAATTATTTATATGTTAGCGGTCAATGTCCTTTATGCGGTTATATATAATAAAGCTAGGGTCAAGCCCCATTCAATGAGAATTAGAGAGGGTAAATCGGGAGATGTTAGTTGGACTGCAAGGAGAAATAATGAAGGATCCTTGTCTGGAGAAGAACTCGACTGTATTGATAGGAATACAAGGGGTAGGACTGACCCCATCCAGTAAGTATATCAACAGTTCACGTACACGAGCACCCTGACTTTCTGCTAATTAATCAAAATGTTACAAACCGCATTATGAAACTTGCGAAGGAAAGTAAATAAAATGGAGAAAGATAGAAATGACTACCTAAAGGGCCAGCATAGAACCTGGCAGGAGATGAGAGCCATTAGTGACACAGTCCGAGTCTTTGAATACATTCAGCCTGGTTGCCCTTCATCAGGTTTTGTACCTGAATATAGGATCAGACCTAATGTTAGGAACTTTGTTAATAATAAATACAAAAAGAGTAGTCCTGTCCCCTATATATTTGTGCATCCTAACCCTCACAATTCTCCACAGAGGAATACACGGTCTAATAGGGAGTCTATTTTAGCCACCACCCCTCATCCTGCATCCATGGATACAGCCATTACCATTACTATCACAGGTTCCCTCCTGACATGCAGCATACTAAAGCCATAACCAATATCATGGCTACCTCCTCCACGATGGCATGCCCAACTCAGGACACACAAGACGATCTTAACTTTGCCTGTAATAGGGACACCTCAGCAGTGATAACCAATTCATCTTTGAATAAGTCACATTCTCTAACAGTTAATACCTATCCTTCTACCAAAACATCTACTATTCTGGAAGAACAGATACTGCAGACACTTGCTAACTTTCCAGCAAAACATCTTGCCACCTTATAGCGCATTCAAGCGCTCAAAGCCAGCAGTGAGCAAAGTTCAAGCAATTCCTCTGCCATGACGGTTTGCCTACACACACCACAGCACCTCCATCTCCTAATCATTTCTCTCCTACCAAACAGAATGACATACTAGCTATCAGTTCATACCTCAACTCTCCCTGTATTAACAATACTCAACACTAGTGCTGAAAACTAGCTGGAACCTTTGACTTCTAGGGCATGTTCACCCAGAGAACAGAGTCAAGCTATATTCACTTTAACTCCTTCAAGACACAGCCAGTTTTCACCTTAAGGACCAAGCTAAATTTTTCAAACCTGACATGTTTCACTTTATGTGGTAATAACTCGCTTTTGGAACATTTTTACTTATCTAAGCGATTTCTGAGATTGTTTTCTCGTGACATATTGTACTTCATGTTAGTGGTAAATTTGAGTCAATATGTTTCACCTTTCTTTATAAAAAATTTCCAAATAAACAGAAAATTTTGAAAAATTCATAATTTTTGAAATTTGAATGTCTCTGCTTTTAAAGCAGATTGTGATACCTCATAAAATAGTTGTTAGTGTACATTTCCCAGATGTATACTTCATGTTGGCATCATTTTGTAAACATTATTTTATTTTTCAGGAAGTTGAAAGGTTTAGAATTTTAGAAGCAATTCTTAAAATTTTTAAGAAAATTTCCAAAACCCACTTTTCAAGGACCAGTTCAGTTATCAAATCACTTTGTGGCGCTTACAGAATAGAAACCACCCATAAATGACCCAATTTTAGAAACTACACCCATCAAGTTAATCAAAACTGATTTTACAAACTTTGTTAACCCTTTAGGTGTTCCACAAGAATGAAAGGAAAATGGAGGTGAAATTTCAAAAATTCATTTTCTTTGCAGATTTTCCATTTTAATTTATTGTCCATGTAATACAGCAAGGGTTAACACCCAAAGAAAACTCAATATTTTTTTTTCTGTGTTTTAGTTCTACATAATAAAGCATTTTTCAAAACAAAAATTATGTTTTTGTGTCTTCATTTTCTAAAAGCTACATTTCTTTTATTTTTCTGCCGATCGTCTTGTGTAAAGGCTCATTTTTTGCGGAATGAGTTGACGTTTTTCTAGGTAGCATTTTTGGGTACATATGATTTTTTTTATCACTCAATATTACACTTTATGTGGCAAAGTGACCAAAAAAATGGTCGTTTAGGCAGAGGTTTTTTTTTTTTTTTTTTAAATGAAATTCACCTTAGGGGTTAGAACATAGAGCAGGTTTTTACGGACGCAGTGATACCTAATATGTATACTTTTTTTACATTTATTTCAGTTTTACACAATAAAAGCATTTCTTTTTTAAAAATTATGTTTTAGCATCTCCATTTTCCAAAAGCTGTATTTTTTTTTTTGGGTGATTATATTATTTAGGGGGTCATTTTTTGCAGAAAGAGATGACGGTTTGATTGGTACCATTTTGGGGTGTGTATGACTTTTTGATCGCTTGTTATAACAGTTTTTGTGATGAAAGGTGACAAAAAATGGCATTTTTTTTGCACAGTTTTTATTTTTATTTTCTTATGGTGTTTACATTAGGGGGTAAGTCATATAATATTTTTATAAAGCAGGTTATTACAGACGCGGTGATACCTAACATGTATACTTTTTTACATTTATTTCAGTTTTTTACATTTGTCCCACTATGGGACTTCATATTTTCAGGGTTTGATCCCTGTTTCAATTCAGTACAATAGATTTTGTATTGTACTGAATTGAACTGTCAGCGTCTCACTGTGTGAGACGCTGACAGGTTGCCGAGGAGACCCAGCCCTCAGGCCGGATCCCCTAGGCTTCCGTACATGGCAGCTCCGATGCCTGTGTGAGGCGTCGGAGTTGCCATGGCATCTATCGGCCCCCTGCCAGCGCAGCGCGGAGGGGGGCGATGGGGTCAGAGGGAGCTCCCTCTCTCAGACCCCTCACATGCCGCGGTCAGCGCTGACCACAGCGTTTGAAGGGTTAATCCGCCGGCATCACCGCGCACAGCGATGCCGGCGGATGCAGCAGGGCCCTGGCTATTGGCAACAGCCGGGCCCATGCTGCTATTTGGGCGGGTGCAGCTCCTGCACACACCCGATCCTATCACGTACATGCACGTGATGATGCGGCAAGGAGCCACATTGCCTCACGTATATGTACGTGAAAATGCTTGAAGGGGTTAAAGGGCCACTCCACTCTACATAACCTTCTATGAGATCCATACCTCTACAGCAAGGGAAGGAGCTATGGTACCTTTCCTAAAGAGTGTCCATCCTGATCCCCCTACTTTTTTAGGTTCTCCACAACTACACAAGAGCTCCCTGACCCGAATTACCCATTCTGTCTCTCCAAAACGAGAAAATACACAGAAGAAGGAGAAAAAGAGGCAAAAGAGGAAAGGGGAACAAAGAGTCAGAAAAAAAGGCTCCAGGATTAAATAGACTTATCAACCCAGAGACCCTCCCATACTGTAAGTTAGGGATCTATTAAGTTGTTTAAGTTATCATTTTATACATTAAACGCCAATTATGTGAATTTACTTAGGAAATGTTTATTGTTCTGCCCCTCTAATAATTTTCAGATTAAAGAGAAAAGACAATCACCCTCTTTATCATGCTCACCCCCTTCACAGACACCATCATGTCATTCTTAAGAACATCCCAATGACTGTGTCCATCCAATGGTTAAAGCTTCTTCCACTTTTTATCCTGTGGAAAATCAAGAACACTTCCTTAAAACATTTAGTGAACTTGTGGCCAATGACTTCAATAGGTTACCTTGAAACAGGGCCAAGGACAATTTGAGTAAGGCAGAATTACATGCTCTTAATACATTATGAGGCAATAATAACATAATATTCCGACCTGCTAATAAAGGTGTCATCCAGGATTTTGGGGACTATAAAAAAGAGGCACTCAATATCCTGGGTGACACAAAATATTACTGGCTTGTTACTAGGGGCGTAGCTAAAGGCTCATGGGCCCTGGTGCAAGGGTTCAGCTTCCCTCAGTGCTTTGTGGCCATGGACAGGGAAACATATAGCCTTTGTGCTGTCTGAGGCACAAATTGAAATAGCACCTCCCGCCCCCCGCCAAATTCTTGACCTAACCCCTTCCCTCCAGCCAGAGGTGTAACTTGACCAGTATGCACTTTCTATAATACCAGTGTTGTCTAATGCTCCACAAGGGCCCCCTCAAGCTCCTGGGCCCGGTAGCGACTGCTACCTCTGCACCCCCTATAGCTACGCCCATGCTTGTTACAACCAACTCATTACCACGAGTTATGGTTAAGCTTATCACCCTGGTTGAAGAGGTACTCCTCATGAATATCATCAACAAGGATGTAAAATGTTTTTTGTTAATTTTTACCATCTTCCCAAGGTACACAAGAGTATAACCAATCCACCTGGTCGTCCTATCATTGCAAATACACAACCGGCCACCAAATATTTATTACAATATCCCTCCTAGTTACTTAACAGACTCAAGCTAGTTTATCTGTCATCTGCATCACTTCGCCTGGTAAGAAGACTTTATACTAGTAACAAGGAATGTGACATCACTGTATTCTAATATTAGAGATGCGTTGGGCATTCAGAGTGTGGCAGATTTTTTCATAACTGATGCCCATATGCCACAAGAACAAAATACCTTCATTATGAACAGTTTGGAGTTCTTACTGACACATAATGTTTTTTCATATGGAAACAAGATCTATCATCAGTTGTTGATGATAACCACGGAACCTCGATAACCTCGGAACCACGATGGGCAACTGAGGAGCGCCTACCTATGCCAATTTATTTATGGGCAGTTTTGAGTCTATAGATAGTACAAACAATTCTTGCTTTTATGATAACATTGTATTGTTTAAAAGATATACAGATTACCTATTTTTTGTCTGGCAGGGCAGTGATGCATCCATACTAGTTTTTCACAATGAGCTAAATAGCAATGAACGGGGCATTTCCTTCTCTCTCAATTATAGTCCTAGGGAAATTGAGTTTCTGGATATACTGTAATGGTCACTCATAAAGCTGACCGGTTCTCTATTTCAACCTACTTCAAAGCCGTAAATGGTAACAGTTACAGTACTTAGACTTCTCTAGCCATCATTACAAGAAGTGGTTATTGAATATCCCCTATAGATAGCCAATTTCAGAAAATGAGGAAGAACTGTATGGAGATTCTGCTTTTTGTAGACAGGCCCAGATACTGAAAAAAAAAGATTCAAAGAGAAAGGATATTCATCCACGTTAATAGATAATGCTTATCAGGGAGTGAAAGCACTTAATCAAATCGAGTGCCTAAGGCCCAAGGTACACAGAAACTCTTGCAAAGGATTTCAACCTGAATTTTATCACCACCTATTCCTCATCTCATCAAGAAATCAGAAAGATTCTGTGCAAGTATTTGCCATTATTAAGGAGGAATCCATTTCTACAAAGAGATCTCTACAAACTATCAACCATTCCATATCGCAGGGCTTCAAGCATCAGAAGTATGCTGGCATCAAGTCACCTGAAATAACATAGGCACACTAATCAGAAGAGTGCAAAGACCATATTAGGAAGCTATAGATGTGGAGCTGTAAGATGCCAGTGCTGGGCTGTGATTGGGCATAGGATGATGACGTTTCAACATAATGTCAATAAATTACCTTTCCAGTTAAATACCATCTAACTTGTAAGTCAGAATGTGTAATTTATTTGGTAGAGTATATATGTGGTCTGCAATATGTAGGGAACACTACACAGGTCCTACATGAAAGATTGAACCAACAGAGATATAGCATCAGGACGAAATATCTCAAACAGGGCCTATCCAAACACTGTACCCTACAACATGATGGGAATGTTGATGGACTTGGGATTATGCCCATCGACCACATACCCATAGGCACATACCATAGATTTGAGGTCCTGAGAAATTCTGGATCTATAAGTCTATACAGTTTATACAACCATATGACCTTAATGAGATCACTGAAGTTATCCTATAAACACTGCCTTTCATGATATTGCAATTTACAACTATATATTTATCAAATCTACTAATTTTTACCTTATGATAACATTTTCAAAGAGACAATGCTACTATTTTACTATATTATCATTATCATAATTTATTAATATTTTTTTAATTTATTTATACATTTATAGGGTTCTGACAGGAGGAGCCCTGTTGCCCTCTAGTGTCATAATTGCAAAATGCAGCCTACGTGTGTGTATCGTGATTATTGTCATAATTCCATAGATGTCTAATCAATCATTTTTTGTTCTGTTATAACTTAAGTTTACCTGTTGTTAACCATGTTTTTTTCTAATTAACATATATGCATGATTTGTTGGTTTTAATTTGGTGGGAGGGATCTGTCAGACTCTTTCTCTTGTCGCCAAAACAAGTATTTAAACTACTGGTTTTACGCATGTGAACTGTTGATGTACCTACCTGAAGAAGGGGTCGGTCCAATCAAAGTCGAGATGTTGTCCAGACAAGGACCCTTTGATCCCTGCAGAGCCGCCAACATCTCTCTTTTTACCCTTGCTACTTCTCATTGTGATCACCAGAATTTCGAGTACCGACAGGGGGGAACACAGCAGCATGCATCTATTTAACTATATGTGAGGGTGAGGTTGTCACCCCCCCCCCCCCCCCCGATAACTCATTCCTACACACCTGGCTCCCTTTTGTTTTGTCTATTAGTGACAAACCCCATTTAAACCATACATCAGTGCCTGTGCCAAATGTATGTTCATAGTTAGACCATGTTTAGTGTTTCCATGCCAGAATTGTTTTCACGTTGGTCATGCCAATATAGCTGTTCTGTAATAAGCCATCCACCTCAGCGGCATAGCTGTGGGGGAAGCGGCTGCTTTGGGGCCCAAACTCAGAAGGGACCAGCCCGAGAGAAGGACTAAAAGGTTTTATTGTCAGGGTCCCCTCAACAGTATTATACAATGATATTGTTTAAAGTGACACTATGGGAAATGGACAGAGCGGTGGCCGGGCCTCTTCTGAGAGAGTAATCTTGACTAGCCTCAGGAGTTGCAGAGAGGTTGCTGGAGGAGGGGGGCCTGTTCAGAAATTTGCTGTGGGGTCCCAGCCATTTTTAGTTAGGCCACCTGTTAACATCACATGACCAAAACAGATTTATATCCCCAGATATAAGCAGTAAGGTTTCCTATTCAGGGCATTAAGGGGGGCAACCTGGGCAATTGACTGGAAACCCATCTCTAAAGGGGGCGTGGCCTGCTACTCATGGAGTAAGGCCGTCGGCTGATTCGGCTCCCCTAGGATCATGAAGTTATCCTGCTTTTGAACTCCTGCAAATACCTCAAACGGCAGCTGAACTACCTTCTGGAAGACTCCTGTACTCCTGCCATCCAGAGAAGACACAGACCCGGGTCTCCTTCTTCATAGGAGCGCAGAAGTGCTGCGCAGTGTGTCAGCGCTCGTCTTGGCGGCGGCCATCTTATTAGTCGGGAGTGGTGTGTTAGTGGGGCACTCCTGCCCTCCCCACGATGGCGATATTGGGGTAGGTCTCCCCCTGACCTTACCTCGCTGGAACACCAAGGGGAAAGCCTCCATTGGAACACCTTGCCGGGAGAGGGGAGTGGTGCCTGAAGGGGCCAAGGTGGTGAAAGAGACGCCATTTTGGACACGTGCAGAGTCAGGGCGCGCGTCAGCGCCCGGGAGCAGAATCAAACGCAGGCCTACTAAACTCAGGTACTCATCCTGCTCACAGTACCTCTTCTGAAATATAGCCCTGATTCTCCCCTCCTGCTAGGAATATTTAGCTATATCTCCCCTAGGGGAATTGTTGAAGCTGAGCCCACTCCAGTTACAGGAGAATTAAGACGTGCTGCATTATCATCAACTATCTATGGGCCGCAAAACCATAACTAGTACAGCACCTGCGTCACCCAAAACTCTGACTGACAACATGAGTCAGACGGACTTTAATCCTGAGCAGTGTGACCATATGGATACCGAGCCACAAGCTGACAAAATAATGTCCGTTATCGCAACATGTCAAGCAGCATTAACTGCAAAAATTGATCATTTACAAATTGACATCAACTGTCTACGGCATGATATAGACAAGATGAGAGATCGCACTAAAGAGGTGGAAAGGCGAGTGAGTGACGTAGAGGATTCAGCTTCTGCCACTGCGGAAATTACCAGATCTTTACAGCAACAAGTTAAAACCTTGCAAGCCAGAGTTGAAGATGCGGAAAACCATAAGAGACGTAATAATGTAAGGATTCTGGGATTGCCAGAAAGAGTAGAGGGTGCCAATCCAGAGACTTACGCAGAGCAGCAAATACGGAATCTTCTAGACCCGATAGATTGCCAAGTTTCGTGGTGGAGAGAGCCCATGGGATCCCCATGAGACCTCTCCCTCCGGGCTCAGCACCACGACCTTTCATCATGAAAATTCTGAACTACAGAGACCGAGATGCCATTCTCACAGCATCTAGGAGGAAAAAGGACATCCAATTTGAGAACACAAAGATATTCTTTTATCCCGATTTTACAACCGAAGTGCAAAAACAACGCAGATTATTCACGACCGTTCAGACATGTCTCCGAGAAATGGGAATAAAGTATGCAATGTTGTACCCGTCTAGGCTGCGAGTTCAAGCTGGTGACAGGGCCAGATTCTTCCAGACAGCAGAAGAAGCCTCAGACTGGCTAGATCGTCAATGCCCGGGATGAAGAAAGCAGTATCTCCATACTTGTTACTTAATATGGTAGACTTTCTGTGTCTATAACCCTTCTTTTGCAGGATCTGAAGGACTACCACTACTATGTGGGGGTTGCTTATTGAGGTTATATTGCTGCATTATATGTACGGTAAAAGCAGGATATCCACGTACTAAGCTTACTTTGTTGTTGACTATTAATAGGAATTTACCTATAGTCAGTCAGTAGTTTGCTGATTTTAGAGGGTAGTGTTAGATATCCTCTACGTTTAGTCCGCAGAAGTAGGCAGACTACGTTTTAGTTGCAGAAGTGCTTATTACTTGGTTAGGGATTAACAAGCTCAGACAAGGTTGGGATGTTTGGGAAGGGTGGGTTTTGGGTAGGGACTTTTGGTTATTTTCCAAATTGGTATGTGTGTGTGTATGAATGGGGCAGCGACTTCGGCAGACACTGAGGGTGGTGGCATTGATTTTTTGATGTCTTATGGCTACGTGTAGGTTGATTTCCTGGAACGTCCAGGGGCTAAATGACAAGGTTAAAAGGTCTTTAGTTTTCAATAACGTCAAGAAATATAACCCTGATGTTCTTATATTCCAGGAGACCCACCTCCGGGGCCAGAAAGTCTTGGCGCTTAAGGGATATATGTATACCATGCGATTTATTCTAATTATGCCAGAGGTGTATCCATATTGGTCAGTAAATCTTTGCTGTTTCAGCTGATCTCTGTACACATTGACCCGTCAGGGACGTTTGTACTAGTACAGGCCATCATCAGAGGTTGTGAATTACTGATTGTAGGAATATATGTCCCCCCTGCCTTTGATAGAGAAGTTTTAGATAATATTATGGCCCGAGTAGCGCTACTTCCATCTTCTCCAATATTCCTGTTGGGCGATTTTAATGCTGTCTTAGACAGACAACTAGATAGGCTACATCCTACATCTAGACATAACTCAGCTTTATCCAATTGGGCACAGGCGCACCATCTCACTGAGATATGGAAGAGGCTTTGTCCAAACGACAGACAATTCTCCTGTCATTTGGCATCAGTTCACTCACTATCACGTATAGATTTAGCATTTACCAATCAAGAGGGTCTTGCATGGGTGAAGGCTGCAGAATATCTCGTGATTACTACTCCAGAGTCCATCTGTGAGCAGTTTGTGTGTTACTACTCTTCCCTCTACTCTGCTAAAATAACAAAGACAGTGGAGGAGCTGGGGAGCTTCTTAGAGGGAGTCTCTCTTCCCGCTCTAACCAATGCAGAAAGGGAGATACTGAATGGCTTTATTACTCCACAGGAGATTCAGACCGCTATTCTCTCTATGGCAAAGGGGAAGACCCCTGGCCCGGATGGCTTTCCTGTCGAGTGGTACAACTTTCAAATTGAGGAAATCAGCTTAAGACTGAGTAAATTGTTTATGTATGCATCAGAGCATAAATCAATACATGCTACTTTCTATGAAGCTACGATAGTGGTAATCCATAAAACTGGAAAGCCACCTGACCAATGTAGTTCCTACCACCCCATCTCCTTAATGAACACAGATGCTAAGGTCCTGGCGATGCGTCTCTCTTCTGTTATTTTATCCATTGTTGGGGCATATCAATCAGGCTTTATGCCGGGCAAAACAACTGATATTAAGCTACGACAGCTTTTCACAAACTTACAAAAATCTCATGATAACATGGGTAGTAGAGCCATCGCCTCCCTTGATAATGAGAAAGCCTTTGACTCGGTCGAATGGACCTTTATGTGGGAGGTATTAAAGAAAGTGGGTATTGTCACGAGGGGAGACAAGGGTGGTGAGCCCTGAACTGAACCCCTCCTTCTTTCCCTGCCTACTTGCCTCAGTCGGCCCTAGGCAGCCGCGGACAACCACGAAGACGGTCCCTTCACTAGATAAGTGCGCAGGGAGGGAAAGGGAACAAAGGGATGGACAAAACACAGACAGAACGAACGCAATGGTAGAGTAGTCAGCAAGCCGGGTCAAACACAGGAGGTCACGTAAATACCAGGGGTAGCAAGAGAGAAGTCAAAGTCCAAAATCCAAGTAATATTCAAGCAAGAAGTCGCACAAGCACTGATCAAAGGAGTAACTAATCACAGGCAATTTGAGAGGGCAACTAGCCTGCTTTAAAAAGCCCTCCAATGGATCATGTGACGGGGCCAGCGTCACATGACCTCATTTGCATAATGAGCGCTGGCCGAACGTGACCAGCGCTCAAATATGCTAAAAGTTTGGTCATGTGGCGTGGCCAGCGCCACATGACCCAGTACCCTAAGTATAATGTTACTCTGAGCGCTGGCTTGCCGGGCCAGCGCTCAGTACCGCCCACTGCTCGTGTCTAGGGGGGCGGGGACGCCGGACACGCAGCATCTGGAAGCGCGCCCGACGTTCCCCGCCTCTCGTTACCATGGAGACGAGGACGCATGTCGCGTCCTCGCTCCGTGTTAGCGGAAGTCCGGCGGCGCTGCAAGCGGGGAGCGCGCCGCCGGCTTCCCGTGACAGTACCCCCACCTTCACGAGGGGCCACCGGACCCTTAACAGCGGGAGCAGGTTTATCAGGATGCTGCAGGTGGAATTTTCGAATGAGCGAATCAGCATGCATCCTGGTCAGCGGCACCCAAGACCTGTCCTCCGGCCCGAATCCCTTCCAATGTACAAGGTACTGAAAGGAATTCCGGACCTTCCTCACATCAATGACTCTAGCAACCTCGTGCTCCACTTGTCCCTCCACCTCGACCGGAGGCGAGGGCTGTTCCTCTGAACCAATGGGGGCAACATAACGCTTCCGCAAAGACATATGAAAAACATTATGAACGCGAAGGGAGTCGGGTAAACCTAATTCAAAAGATACCGGATTGATCACCTTGGTGATCCTGTATGGACCAATGAAGCGAGGCGCAAACTTATACGATGGTACTTTCATGCGTAGATTCTTTGTCGACAACCATACCCTGTCCCCCACCTTGAAATCCACACCCTTAGAACGTCTCTTATCAGCTTTAGTCTTTTGGACTCCTTGGGCCTTTTCCAGGTTCAGCTGAACCTGTGCCCAAACTGTGCACAGTTCCTGAGAAACAGTATTGACTTCTGGGACAACCGAAGTGGATGAGGAAAAGGAACCAAAGCGCGGATGAAAGCCCATATTACAGAAGAAAGGTGAAACCCCAGAGGAGGAATTCACCCGGTTATTAATAGCAAATTCGGCCAGAGACAGGTATCTGGCCCACACAAGCTGGTTATCTGTCACATAACATCTGAGATACTGCTCAACCGATTGATTAAGACGCTCAGTCTGACCATTGGTCTCCGGATGAAAGGCCGACGAAAAGGACAAAGATATTTCAATCTTCTTACAGAAAGCTCTCCAAAATTTAGACACAAACTGCACCCCCCTGTCCGAAACAATATTCTCCGGAATCCCATGCAGTTTAACTATATGGTCCAAAAATACAGACGCCAAGACCTTAGCAGACGGTAACTTACACAACGGAATAAAATGACACATCTTGCTAAATCTGTCAACCACAACCAAAATCACAGTTTTACCCTCAGAACAAGGTAAATCCGTGATGAAGTCCATGGACAAATGCGACCATGGTCTGCTAGGTATGGGTAAGGGGCGTAGCTCACCCATAGGTCGTGTCTTGGGATTCTTGGATCTGGCACAAGTATTGCACGCAATTACAAAAGCCTGAACATCCCTGGAAATCGATGGCCACCAATACTGCCTAGAGACTAACTCCTTGGTGGCATTGATACCAGGATGTCCACATAATACAGAGTTATGGCACTCACCCAGCAGCCGCAAACGCAAATGAGCCGGTACAAACAGTTTGTCATAGGGGGTACCAGTGGGAGCGAGATGCTGTCCTGCTGAGATTTCAGATGCCAGATCAGACGAAGTAGCGGCCACGATGATGTCAGCCGGCAGGATGGGCTCAGGAAGAACGTCAGGAGGCTGATATGCCTGAAAGCTCCGGGATAAGGCGTCAGCCTTAATGTTCTTGCTTCCTGGTCTAAAGGTAACACAAAAATCAAAAAGGGTAAAGAACAAAGCCCACCTCGCCTGTCTGGGATTCAAACGTTTAGCAGACTCCAGAAACATAAGATTTTTATGATCCGTGAGGACCACAATGCGATGTAATGCCCCCTCCAGGAAGTGACGCCACTCCTCAAATGCCCACTTAATGGCCAACAACTCCCTATTACCGATATCATAGTTCCTCTCAGCAGATGAGAACTTGCGGGAGAAAAAAGCACATGGCTTAAGGTTAGTTAAGGTGGAGGACCCCTGGGACAGTACTGCCCCTACCCCATCCTCAGATGCATCCACCTCAACTATAAATGGCTCACTCTGGTCAGGCTGGATTAACACAGGGGCATTAGTAAAACACTGTTTTAGCTTCTCAAAGGCTTTAATCGCTGCAGGGGGCCAATTAACTAGATCCGCTCCCTTGCGAGTCAGATCTGTAACTTGTTTGACCACCAACGAAAAATTTTTAATAAATTTGCGATAAAAATTCGCAAACCCTAAAAATCGTTGGAGCGCCTTAAGGGAGGAGGGTCGCACCCAATCAAGGATGGCCTGTACCTTAGCTGGGTCCATTTTGCAAGAGAAAGGGGTCAAAATGTATCCTAAAAAGGCCACCTCCTGGACGCAAAGGTACACTTCTCCCCTTTGACAAATAGTTTATTCTCACGTAACACCTCTAACACTTGCCTGGTATGGGAAACGTGAGATTCCCAATCTGCAGAAAAAATAAGGATGTCATCAATGTATACAATCATGAACCTCCCAATAAAAGGTCTAAAAATGTCATTAACAAAATTCTGGAACACAGCGGGTGCATTGGTTAGCCCAAAGGGCATTACTAAATACTCATAGTGACCCTCAGGGGTATTGAAGGCCGTCTTCCATTCATCCCCCTCCCTGATTCTAATCAGGTTATAAGCTCCTTTCAAATCTAACTTAGAGAACCAACAGGCGCCTTGAATCTGGTTCAGTAAGTCAGGGATAAGGGGCAGCGGGTACCTGTTCTTGACCGTGATCTTGTTAAGTTCCCTGTAATCAATACAGGGCCTCAATCCTCCATCCTTCTTACCAACAAAGAAAAATCCGGCCCCCATGGGGGAAACTGAAGGCCGGATGTGACCCTTGGCCAGACTCTCCTTAAGATAATCCCTCATGGATTGACGCTCGGGAGTGGAGAGATTGTAAATACGGCCCTTAGGATACTTGGAACCCTCAATAATATCAATGGCACAATCATATTGCCGATGGGGAGGGAGGAACTCAGTCTCGGACATGGAGAATACGTCCTGAAAATCCCTGATATATCCGGGCAGGGTAAGAGACTCAGTGGTACCTCCAACCTGCAATATTGATTTGCAACATTTGGAACAATCACCTCCCCATTTCTCTAATTCACCTGCAGGCCAGTTGATCACAGGGTTGTGGTCCTGTAACCATGGCAGACCTAAGACGAGGTCAGCAGGTAAATCCCTTAGGACAAGGAAAGAGCAAGTCTCCGTATGGGAAATTCCCACAGTCAAGGAAACCTCGGGAGTACAAAACTCCACTCTCCCATTATTTAATGGGGTGGAGTCTAAAGCAATGATTTGAATTGCCTCCCTTAAAGGAACTAGCGGAATACCCACAGATTGTACAAAATCAAAACTAATAAAATTAACGGCAGAACCTGAATCAACAAATGCTTGACCAACCCCCTTAATTTGATCATAGGTAACAGAGATAGGTAGCAAAACTTTCCTTCTTACCACCGCTGGAGTTACCTTGCTCCCCGCCGGAGATCTCCTAGAGGGCGGAAGTTTGGGGCACTGCTGGAGCCAGTGGTTCATTTCACCGCAGTAAAAACAGGCTCCCTTCAGGCGTCTCTGGTCCCTTAAGGTTCCACCTAATTGCATGGGCTCCTCCGGAACTCTGGTGGGAGATGGACTAGGAAGAGAATTCAGGCAATACGGCAACCTGAGGAATGCTTGAACGTTCTCTCAGTCTCTCTCTCACCCGTCGGTCTAGCTTAATGGCTAAGGTCATGGTTGCCTCTAAGGAGTCAGGAGTGGGATAACACACTAGGAGGTCCTTCAGTTGATCAGACAGCCCCACCCGGAATTGGCTTCTTAGAGCTGGGTCATTCCATCCTGAAGAGACACACCACTTCCTAAATTCCGCGCAATAGTCCTCTACTGGACGGTTACCCTGCCGAATGTCCCTGAGCTGAGACTCGGCAACCGCAGTCAAGTCGGGCTCCTCATATAATAAGCCTAAGGCCAGAAAAAACGCGTCCACAGTCCGCAGGCTAGGGGAGTCAGGGGGTAACAAAAAGGCCCACTCCTGCGGATCACCCTGCAGCAAGGAAATAATTATTCCCACCCGCTGCTGCTCGGAACCCGAGGAGTGGGGGCGTAAGCGGAAATATAATTTCACGCTCTCCTTAAAGGAACGGAAGGCCTTCCGGTTCCCCGAAAATCGATCCGGCAGCTTAACATGGGGCTCCACGATGGGATTGGATGTGGAGGGAGCCACTACTGGAGCGTATTGAATCTGCTCCTGGTGTTGGAGCCTCTCGGCCAGATCCTGGATCGCTTGAGCCATTCCTTGAACCTGGTCCGTGAGAGCCCGCAACTGCTCCATGAAATATGGCCTGTGATTCTGTCACAAGGGGAGACAAGGGTGGTGAGCCCTGAACTGAACCCCTCCTTCTTTCCCTGCCTACTTGCCTCAGTCGGCCCTAGGCAGCCGCGGACAACCACGAAGACGGTCCCTTCACTAGATAAGTGCGCAGGGAGGGAAAGGGAACAAAGGGATGGACAAAACACAGACAGAACGAACGCAATGGTAGAGTAGTCAGCAAGCCGGGTCAAACACAGGAGGTCACGTAAATACCAGGGGTGAAGCAAGAGAGAAGTCAAAGTCCAAAATCAAAGTCCAAAATCCAAGTAATATTCAAGCAAGAAGTCGCACAAGCACTGATCAAAGGAGTAACTAATCACAGGCAATTTGAGAGGGCAACTAGCCTGCTTTAAAAAGCCCTCCAATGGATCATGTGACGGGGCCAGCGTCACATGACCTCATTTGCATAATGAGCGCTGGCCGAACGTGACCAGCGCTCAAATATGCTAAAAGTTTGGTCATGTGGCGTGGCCAGCGCCACATGACCCAGTACCCTAAGTATAATGTTACTCTGAGCGCTGGCTTGCCGGGCCAGCGCTCAGTACCGCCCACTGCTCGTGTCTAGGGGGGCGGGGACGCCGGACACGCAGCATCTGGAAGCGCGCCCGACGTTCCCCGCCTCTCGTTACCATGGAGACGAGGACGCATGTCGCGTCCTCGCTCCGTGTTAGCGGAAGTCCGGCGGCGCTGCAAGCGGGGAGCGCGCCGCCGGCTTCCCGTGACAGGTATACCTAGAAACTTTCTAACCTGGTTACATCTTTTGTATTTACAGCCAACTGCTAGAGTTAGGGTGAATGGATACCTGTCTAAATCCTTTCCATTGCAAAGAGGTACTAGGCAAGGGTGTCCTCTCTCGCCTCTTCTTTTCGCTCTTGTAATGGAGCCCTTGTCTGCGTATATAGCGGGAAGTACTAGAATTGAAGGGTAGAATATTGCTGGCATATCCGAAAAAATATCACTATGCGCAGATGATATGTTAATATACCTGGGAGAGGTTAGCTTGTCACTGGAGGCACTATTAGATGTGGTAAATGAGTATGGATCGTACTCAGGATTGAGGGTCAATTGGAGTAAGTCTGCACTGTACTTAGTAGATATTATTGATATCAGTGCTATCTCCGTACTTTCAAACTTGCGAGTTGTTGATAACTATACATATCTGGGCATAGTTATTCATAAAGATATTATGCAATTTATAACGCTAAATATCGGCCCGGTTATGGCTTATACTTCTAAGAAACTGAAAGCATGGGAGAATCTACCCTTATCCCTCATAGGAAGAATCAATGTTTTCAAAATGGTTATTCTCCCTAAACTGCTGTATCTCTATAGGGCGACTCCAGTGATACTCCCCAAGGCCCATTTTCAAGCGCTGGAACGATTATTAACACCCTTTCTCTGGGGGCAAACCCCACCACGAATTGCCAGGAAGACCCTGAGAGCCCCTTATGAGAGGGGAGGGTTGGCCCTTCCTAATATGTATCTATATTATGTTGCCACACAACTAAACTACTCCTCGTGGTGGATTAGAGCTGACACAAATAATCCTGCGGTGGTTCTGGAGGCAGCCCTGCTTGGTTCATATGAAGCCCTAGCAAATCTAGTCTATAGAGAGGGTAAATATCCAATAAAACATTTCACCTCCCTCATGGCTGGAGTAGTACACGCCTGGCTTACCTTTGTGGTGGTGATGGAGGAGAAAGATGATGAAGTGGTATGGTCACCAGTCATGCCTTTATGGAGGAACTCTAAACTCCAAGAAATATTTTAATTGCCAGACTTTGAATTCTGGCCGCAGAGGGGTGTTAAGTACCTCACTCAGTTGTATGAGAAAGGTGTTTTCAAGACTTTTTTGATGTTACAGACGGAATATAATTTGCCACGCTCGTCGTTGTTCCGATATTTTCAGCTGAGACATGCGTGTATGGCTCAATTTGGGACAGAACCTTTGCAGTTAGTGTGGGGAACTGGAAAAATTGCTAGACATAGAGACCCTAGTAGAATGGTCTCCTCTGTGTATGGAGTACTGATATCATACCAGTCATCTCCTATATCTAAATCTTTTAGGAAATGGAAGATGGACATCCCAACCCTTGAAAAGCAACATGGGAAAGAATTGGCTTCCTTTTGGAGGTCTATGGTTATCTGTGCGAGGGATCAGCTGATTCAGGCAAAATGAATACATAGAGTATATTTGACCCCTGTACGTTTAGTGCACATGAAAAGGCTCTCATCTGATATCTGTACCAGATGTAATGGAGGTAGGGGGACACTAATATATATGATATGGGAATGCCTAATCATTTCAAACTTTTGGGAAGAAGTACGTAGCTATATTAACTCCACACTGGGACTCCAAGCGGTTATTTCCCCCGAGGTTTGTCTCCTAGGTTTGTCGACAGAACTTTGTTTTCCGTCCAGCATAACGGAAACCAGACGGATCCGTTATGCTTTCCCATAGGCTTCTATTATGACTAGAGATGAGCGAACGTGCTCATAACGAGCACTGTAGCGCTCGGCTCCCCTGCGCTCGCATGGGCGCAGGCATCCACTTCTGTCCTCCTCACCGGATGGAAGCGGATTCCTGCGCCAATGCGAGCGCAGGGGAGCCAAGCGCTACAGTGCTCGTTACGAGCACGTTCGCTCATCTCTAATTATGATGGATCCAAACGGAATGCCTCTTAAAGGTGTCCGTTTTGATTTCCGTCCTATGGATTCCGTTATTTTCTGTTATAACGATGTTATAACGGAAAGCTAGAACGGAATCCCTAACGGTGATGTGAACGAGCCCTAAATGTATTAAAAACTCACCAAAAGTAGTTTAACCTGACGGTGCAGCTGGCTACATACAGCCGATCCATAACCAGCTGCACTAAAATTGTGTGGCCATTAGCTGGTGCAGGTGGGTCTGGTATGGCTTAGGGTCGAAACCTAAGGGCTTTTGCTTGCAGCACATTTGCATACACAGACCCGGTACCACAACACAGGGAATTCCTACAGTATGTATCCATTTTACAAACCCAAAAAGACTCCATGTTCCCCCTTACCATGCCTCCATGAGGCACCATGTTCACCCTTATAAGCAATACTTCAAGGAGATATACTGAACCTACATAATACAGCATGCAATTGATTTAGGCACAATTTTATACACACAGGCACCTTCGTTAATCCGAGAGAAAAGACTTCCACGTAAAATGATAGACACATGGGGTACAATATAGGCCATAGTGTAAAATGGATCCATAATACCCCTGTTTCATAAGACCTTAGTATTACCTTCCTGCATACATATAAGGACTCGATGCACACGACTGTTTCCGTTTTTGCAGTCCACAAATTGTGAATCCATAAAACACAGATATTTGCCATGTGTGTTCCGCATTTAGCAGAACGTAACGTCCTGCCCTCAAAAGAACCTTCCTATGCTTGTTTGTAAAATGGAAAAGAACATCACACGTTATATTTTTTTGTGGCGCTGAGGAACAGTCATACGGATGTGAACAGGACACGGGTGTGCTGTCTGCATCTTTTGCAGCTCGTTTGAAGTGAATCGTTCCACATCCAACCCGAAAAAAAAAAGGAGATCAGATGGGGACCAAAAATACATTTGTGTACATGAGCTTTAAAAGTCTGAAGCATGAAGAAAACAGCTCAGAGTAACCTGTCTGCCATTTCCCAGGATAATAAACCTACAGTATTTGGTGCTCGCTGTCTGCCATAACTATTATTTTGTGACTTCCATCGTAAAGGTTATGAAATTATTACCTAGCCATGATTATGGTACTTACTGTATGATAAATTAGGTATACATAAAAGCCATCATCCAACTCTCTGTTGTCAAATTCAACAATTATAGTAATCTCACAATGGATAATTAACATTTGTTCTCAGGGCTAGATTTGGATTGAAATTGAGCCCTAGGATTTGAAAGCACACAAGACCGTTCCCTATGTGGTCATGTGAAATATATTTGTGAGAAGGTTGGTTAGTGTAGAATGACTATATTATACACAAGATCTGGGTTCCTACCACAAGCATATGCATATATCACAATGCCTGAAAAACCTGTATCCTTTCCTATGCAAAGCAGTGCAGCTTTAATGAACACGTAGGCTCCTTTGATCATACCATAGTCAAAGGGTCAAATGGTTGGAGGTTTCTCTGATTTTAGCCAGAATGCTAGGCTCACACTAGCATTAAGGTATTCGGCAGCCCGTTTCGGTAGGCTGTCAGCCAGACAAAAAACCAGCGGTATTTGCTTGTCCAAAACCCGGCATTTCTGGCGGAAAGCAGTTGGAGCACCATTGTATTTTATTATAGTCAATGAGGATAGAGTTAAATCCAGCAGACTGTTCTCTGCCGGAACAGCCTGCCAGATTTCATAAATTAGATGTGAACATACTCTTGTCATCAAACAGCTGATCACCCACTCTTTGGCAGCATGAAACACCCATCCAGGTTTTATTCTATAGCACCAGAAAACCACCTATACCTCCTGTCTGATAGCAGAAAGAGCCTTGTTCATATCATGAAGATGCTAAATTAAAGATATAAAATATCACTCAGAAAGAGTGACCCAGATTTATGTTATGGCGGAATATGTGCAGGCCTGTTCACTTCTATGGCCGGCACGCAAGAAATTATAGAACATGCGGACAAAATAGGCAACAGTGGACAAGAATAGGCATTTTGAACAGGGCGCACGGCAGTCTGTTCCGCAAATTGCTGAACACATGCCGGGCGGCATCCATGGTATTGCAGATCCGCAATACTATGACCGTCTGAACGGCCCCTTAATCCTGTAAATTGTGTAAGCTTAGAAAGGTCCTGCACCACATTTATCACAGTGGTTCAGGCTTCACAATAAATGTGTGCAGGGATAAATACTTTTATCTAGCTCTATGTACTATTGTTGCCTTACTTTGAGATTAAATTTTACACCAGAATTGGGGTGTGAATTTGCTGGAAAATGGTGCATTGAGACCAGACAGTGCAGCAGCACCACCCCATTTCCTGTAAGCCCCATCCTCTTTTGAGCAAGTAGGAAAAATGTAGAAACCCTAGTTGTGCAAAATTGTGTAATTGTGCAACTATTTTCACCACTCTTTAGACACAGATGCAGCAAGCCCACCGTGGGAGCAGGTGTAGAGGATGGGAGTGGTAGTGGCTCTGATGTAGTGTAGTTGTAGTGTCACAATGTCCTACCTCAGGCCTGAGGCCAGAATAGATATACATAACAAAGTCCTTTTACTAAGTGCAATGTAGAACTTGAAAATACAAACAGTAGTAGCAGGCTTTAGTATAATTCTCTTCAGACATGAGCTTATCACTCACATGTTACTGGCCTAATGGTGGTTTGCTGATGAGGGTTTCTTTGGACCATTTTCCTTCACCTTGGAGCAGGGTCAGCAGAAGCTGAATGTAGCAATTCACTCTACTACCTCTTATCCCAAGACTCCTTCTTCAGTTCTGAAGAGTTGGTGCTCTAAGAGCTGCTTCCTCACTCTCTGGCAGGAGAGGGTCGTCACACATCCCATCTCCGCCAAACACTCCCCTAGACTCCCTCACCCTCACTCAACCCTACCCTTGGCAGGCAAGTTCCATTTCTAAAACCAAACATTGCCAACCATACTCCATCTGCTGGTGGACCAAGTGCATTACACATCATTGCATTCACATTGCCTAAGAAATATATCAAATACAGTAACCAAGTACAAAATAGTAATATCCCCAACTCTGGGGTATTACACAGACACATTAGTCAACATGGGCCGCTGTGCAAAGCTATGTGGAGGAAGCACAGATATACAGTACCATTGCAGCTTAGTACTGCAGAATCACAGGGATTCCTTGTCATGCTATATTCTGAGTTGGACTGGCCAGAGAAGGTTTTACACAAAAGGACCCCAAGGGATCGGAAGAAGAAAACTGCATTTGAAGCAGACTTTGGAGCCTATCACTTGCCATTAGGGTATATACAGTTTTTCTTTCGGGTCAACTGACAAATAACATATTAGCCCTAAATGATTTTATGTCCTATTTGTACAATTATAACAACAAAGATTACAATGCACTTACTAATGGACATGTCCAGGTTCTGTATGTGAAGGGTGAGCTATTAGAATATGAATGTGGCCTATTAGGGCTCTGTACAACATGGAGCTATAACAGGTAATGTGCATGAAGCCTAAGCCCAACATGTAGGCTTAGATTCATAATTTTTCCATTTCTATGTCAAGTTACTATTATCAGTGGCGTACTGCCAATATAGGCAGACCACGCAGCTGCTATGGGGCCCACAGCATAGGGGGGCCCATAGAGCAAGGAAGGCCCCGCCCCCTACATTCTCTGCACAACAAGCAGCCAGGTTATTCACAACGAACTTGGGGAATTGAGGTAGCCTGCAGCTTGCCCACTTGTGTTCCCTTCCTATGCCCAGCACCCCCTCATGCACCCCCTCCCCTTAGTGGGGTTCGCTCACTCCTGCAGTCCAGGATTAGATGTGGTTGTGGGCTAAAGGACCTTTCTGAATAATCTGATCATGTGACCAATGGGGGAGGAGCCTGAGGAGCAGAGAGCTGTATTGCTGTATGGAGAGGAGCCATGCTGGAGTTTGGTGAGGCCTACCTGTGTGTCCCTGTCCCTGTATGTCTGTCTGTCCCTGTGTGTCTGTCTGTCCCAGTCTGTCCCCCTGTGTGTCTGTCCCCCTGCATTTGTCTGTCCCCCTGTGTCTGTCTGTCTCCCTGTGTGTCTGTCCCCCTGTGTTTGTCTGTCCCACTGCGTGTGTCTGTCTCCCTGTGTGTCTGTCCCTCTGTGCATCTGTCCCCATGTGCGTCTGTCTCCTTGTGCATCTGTCACCCTGTGCGTGTCTGTTCCCTTGTGCGTGTCTGTCCTCCTGTGTGTGTCTGTCCTCCTGTGTGCATCTGTCCTCCTGTGTGTCTGCCCCCCTGCGTGTGTCTGTCCTGTGCGTTTGTCCCCCTGCGTGTGTCTGTCCTGTGCGTTTGTCCCACTGCATTTGTCTCACTGTGTGTGTCTGTACCCCTGTGCGTCTGTCCCCCTGTGCGTCTCTCCCCCTGCGCGCGTATCACCCCCTGTGTGCGTCTGTCCCCCTGTGTTTCTGTCCCCTGTGCATCGGTCCCCCTGAGCGTCTGTCCCCTTGTGCGTCTGTCCCCCTGTGCGTCTGTCCCCCTGTGTGTGTCTCTCCCCCTGTGTGTGTCTCCCCTGTGTCTCTGTCCTGTGTGTCTGTCCCCCTGTGTGTGTCTGTCCCCCTGTGTGTGTCTGTCCCTGTATGTCTGTCCCCCTGTGTGTGTCTTTCCCCCTGTGTGTCTGTCCCCCTGTGTGTCTGTCCCCCTGTGTGGGTCTGTCCCCCTGTGTGTCTGTCCCTGTGTGTCTGTCCCTGTGTCTGTCCCTGTGTGTGTCCCTGCCCCTATGTGTCCCTGTCCCCCTGCGTGTGTGTTTCCCCCTTTGTTTGTGTCCCTGTGTGTGTGTCTGTCACCATCACCATGCCCACAGTGTTCCTATGTCTTGACGCAGCTGCATCCGGACGTTCTGTGGGGGCAAGAAGAAGAGGATGGAAGAGGAGACAGCGCCGCCAGCATGGAGTCTATGGGAGAGGCACACTAAGGACGCAGGTAACACTACTACATGATCTACACTAGTGTTAACTGTGGTTTTACATAGGACTGCAGGTAACACTACCACATTATCTACACTAGTGTTATCTGTGGTTTTGCATAGGACTGCAGTTAACACTAGTACATTATCTACACTAGTGTTATCTGTGGTTTTACATAGAACTGCATGTAACACTACCACATAAGCTACACTAGTGTTATCTATGGTTTTGCATAGGACTGCAGTTAACACTAGTACATTATCAGCACTAGTGTTATCTGTGGTTGTACATAGGACTGCAGGTAACACTACCAAATTATCAGCACTAGTGTTATCTGTGGTTTTACATATGACTGCAGTTAACACTAGTACATTATCAGCACTAGTGTTATCTGTGGTTACATAGGACTGTAGGTGACATCCACTACATTATCTGTACTCAGAGAGTTATCACAGCGTTATCAGTGGTATTACATAGGACTGTAGGAGACATCCACTACATTATCTGTACTCAGAGAGTTGTCACTGTGTTATCTATGGTGTTACATAGGACTGCAGGTGACATCTACTACATTATCTGTACTCAGAGAGTTATCACTGTTATCTATGGTGTTACATAGGACTGCAGGTGGCATCTACTACATTATCTGTACTCAGAGAAGTATCACTGTGTTACCTGTGGTGTTACATAGTATTGCAGGTGATAACATTATCTGTACTTGTACTGCCCCAGATCTGGCAGGAGAGTCGTGGAGGCTACTTGGCTTTCATACTAATTTTTAATGGGAGAGGGCACCATTTAAATTTTTGCCTCAGGCAGCAGAAGAGCTAGAATCTGCCCTGTCCGTTCCTATGTTCAGTTGACCCCCCCCTCCCTTCCCACATATCTGTATGTGGTGCCCGGGCATTTTGGGGCGCATAATAGAGGTTAGATAACCCCTTTAACCCTTAGGATACTAGACCTTTTTTGTTTTTGCATTTTCATTTTTTTCCCTATCTTCCTTGAGCCATAACTTTTTTATATTTCCATTTACATAGCTGTATGAGGGCTTATTTTTTGCGGGACAAGTTTTACGTTCGATTGCCACCATTTAATATGACATACAATGTTTTGGGAAGCTGAAAAAAATTCCAAATGGAGAGGAATTGGGGAAAAAAAACTATTCCTCCACCGTTTTACAGGTTTTGTTCCCACAGCGTTCCCTTTGCAGCAAATGGGGTATGACAGGGATGGAGCCAGGGCAGGAAGTGTGATAGGCCAGGGGTGGGTACTGGGCGGAGTTAGGGGGCCCAATTCAGATTCTTGCTATGGGGCCCAATGATTTCTATGTATGCCCTGCTATTAGTGTTTGGTTTTCTTTTGTTCACTTTTTTGCTGCTATGATTAGAAACCTGTGAGGAGATACTGCTTCTCATTGGGTTATTAAAGTATGTATGTCTTCTGCAGTTGGAGCAGTGTGGCTCCACAAGTGTATCTTTATATGTACCTCTTTTCCAAAACACAATGCTTAAAAGTTTATAAAAAATAAAATTAAATCAATATTCCAAAATAGTATGAACTGTCTTAAATATCACCATTTATTATTTACGTTCACTGACTTTGATTGGTAAACTATAATTAACTTGACCAATCTCAGTCTTGTGAGCAAGGTAAAATAACATTTACTTTGTGAAAGTTAATACATGTACCATAATTACCTGCTGTATTTCAGTCATCTGATATTAGCAAAAACATATTTGATCGACATGTATATTGTAATAGGAGATAAAAGACCTACTACTCCTGTTGTGGTTATCAGCTTAACCTTTACTCCAAAGATTAGCACATATGATGTTTCCTTTTTTCTAGGTACTTTTTTCATATTTTGCACTATTTTCAAAATAGCATAAGCTACTAGTAAATAATAATGTAGAGGTTCTTGGATATGTTTATCTTGGCTCCTTCTTCCCCTCTGAGTTCTGTAATAGTGATTACTGACATAGAACTGCTGCCCCTTAACTGAGGAGTCTCATGGCATTCTTATATTATGCAGCTGCTTCCTGTCTCCCCTGCCTTCAGTTCCCTGTCACCTCTTACAAGCAGAATAAAAAGGAAAGCAGGCTGAAGCATTAGCTCTCAGAAATACACTGGAGATTCTGCACAAGGTACTCAAAGATAATATAGACAGCTATTGTCAGGAGACTCACTACTGCATCACTTTATTTCTACACTTTACACAGGGCAGAAATGACATCTTCAGCAACACATTATGCATAGAGACACTTACATGTGCAGCTAACCTAAGGGTAAGACCACAAAGTACAGTCAGGAGCCGTTTAATGAAAAACATCTATACAGTGCTGTCTTCATTAGTTACATAAAAGGCAGCTGCTGCCTAATTGGCTTTGTGGTTCTGGACTAACAGATTGCAACTGTGCCATACTCCTTAATAGGAGATATAATTTCCATCACATGACATACAAGGACTTGAAAAAGTATTCATACCCCTTGAACTTTTCCACATTTTTTCATGTTACACCCACAAACTTAAATATATTTTATTTGGATTTTATGTGTGCAATTTTCAAGTCTTGCCACAGATTCTCAATGGAGTTTAGGTCTGGATTTTGACTGGGCCATTTCAACACACGAATATGCTTTGATCTAAACCATTCCATTTTAGCTCTGGCTGTATATTTAGGGTTGTTGTCCTGCTGGAAGCTAAACCTCCAACCAAGTCTAAAGTCTTTTGCAGCCTCTACCAGGTTTTCTTCCAGGCTTGCCCTGTATTTAGCTCCATCCATATTCCGATCAACTGTGGCCAGCTTTCCTGTCCCAACTGAAGATCCCCACCGCATGATGCTGTCACCACCATGTTTCATGGGGGCAATGGTGTGTTCAGGGTGATGTGCAGTGTTACATAACTGTTTGAGAAGGCAGCAGCGCTGCAGGAGCGCCGCGGCCTTCTCTGTGTTTACCGCAGGCCCAGTGACGTCACGACTACTATCACTGGCCTGGGCGGGGCTAAGCTCTGTTCACATGAATGGAGCTTAGCCGCGCCCAGGCCAGTGATACTAGTCGTGATGTCACTGGGCCTGCGGTAAACACAGAGAAGGCCGCGGCGCTCCTGCAGCGCTGCTGCCTTCTCAAACAGCTGATCGGTGGGGGCCCCGGGTGTCGAACCCTCGCCGATCAGATGCTGATGATCTATCCAGAGGATAGATCATCAGTTTTTAAAAACTGTAGAAACCCTTTAAGGCCTTTGTGGCTGCTGCTATAGTTTTGTCCTCCGCTTGATATTCACTTAATACTAGTGATGATTTTATAAGCAAATCTTGGGATGAAACAAGTTTGTTGGAGGTCCCTGTGCAAAAAGTTTGGCTGGGATGATCCCCTAATAGCTATCACAAAGTGTGTGGCTAAGTGTAGCTGACCATCCATCCAGATAACTGCTGGTGCATCCAGCAAAATTGACAGGATTCACCAAAAACTGAATGTGCTTAGGTCCCATCCACCTGTTTCCGGATGTTGGGGAAATAAGGGTTGCAATATGTATATTTTAATATATCTGATTCATTTTTCCCAAGAGATACACTTAAAATGAATTAGAACTATTTTCTCTTGCTTCTGAATAGGTCTTGGAGGAAAAATAAAAATGGAGGCTCATTGATTGTAGAGTTCCTTGTACAATTGTCCATCTTGCCCTCCTTATAATCCAGCCATGTGCAAAGCTGTATCTACAAGTGTGTACACAAATGCTTCCAACATGTACTTTTTTTCTGTGTATTTATACAGGAACTGATCATGGAGACATTGAAGATATTAGGGTAGGGATCAGTGGAGTCATGGAGCCAGGATACACCTGGAATCAAACCTTGACACCTTTTGGCTATTAGGATGCTCTTAAAAGTTGTCCGCTATACCCTGCCCCTTTCAACTGTATCTGCATCGTCAGTACGCAAATATAGCTGAATATTGTGGTTGACCTTTAGTTCTCTAAGGCCAGAGGCCACTATGAGGTCCCCTGGGGCCTTGGCAATGGCTGACATGATGCAGTGAATTCATGTGGTTACATTAGTTGGCCCTTTTAAAGTGGTAACTGTGTGACTGTAAATAATATACATTATATACATATAATATACATTATTTTTACAGAAAAAAATATTTTGGGCAGATTTTCTATGGATACAGGGTCTAGGCTCCAGAGAACTTCCATTGTAAAGTCATATGCTAGGACAGTTTTCTCCTGAGCTGATGTAAACTTCATATCACGTGTTATATAAAAGAAATACCCAGTTCAGGAAATAATAGTGTTTGAAAAATGAAAGTATTTCACAAATGATATCATTTAATGCTCTTTATTGTCAGTGGACCAACATATATACTATGTTTACATTCAGTTTCTTCAGGAAATTGTGGTCTTTCAGGATCCCAGCACTGAAAACAGAAAATAATGATTACAATTGTCCTCGGTAACATCAGTACTATACAAGAACTTTAAATGTGTTTACACTTTTTGCAAAGTGACTTCAATCTGAATCACAGGAAAAAATTGATCCCCCATGAAGCCGAATTTCCTCATGCTTTGTGGTAACGAATCTACTTTTCCTGAAATTGCGATGAAAAAAAAAACATAATCACTTCATCCATTTGGTTGCGGAGAGGCTGTTGCAGCCATCTTGATTGAAAAAATCTTGCCTGTGGTGACATGCGACATCACCATGTCACTTCTCTGGATGGGCACAGTGATGTCATCAGTGATGACGCCACCGCACCCGGCCAGCGTGATCACATGAGATTTCGTATGGTGGCCCTGACGGCCTTTCCGGGGTCAAATGGATAAGGTGAGTATGTATATATATTTTTTTACACTGATTAACCCCTGAAAGGCCTCAATTTTGTCAGACGCCGCAATCAACCATGAACGCGGCATCTAAGGGAGTCAATTACGGTGGACAGCGCAATTGCAGTTCCTCGTCATCTCATCCGCTACATACAATAGAATGCGATTTGTGGCAAAGTAATTTGTAAAGAATTGTGAAATTTGGGGAAGCAGCCGGATCAAATTTTCGATAACTTCGCTCATTCTAGTGATCAGCAGTAATCTATAGGGAAACCTGACAGCAAGGTTCTGGGCAGTGCCACCACATGAAAAATGAACCATGCTACCCACAATGAACAAAATGCACAAAGATGCCAGGTCTACAAGGGAGAGACATGCTCTTTGTAGAAATTATCTACTCTGGCTAGATTATGTAGGTTCTAAATAAGGGTTTCTTTACCATTAATTTCCATTATAGGGTATTTAAAAAAGGGTTTTGTAAACCAGAAAAAAAAAGGGTTGTCTGGATCCAAATTTCCTGGCGATAAAAAATAAATAAATCATACATTGAGCATGAACAGGCCGCCATGACCATCTTGATTGAAGATCCCCTGTGAAATCTTATGACATCACTGCACCGGCCAGCATGATGACGGCATCACACACCGCACAAGATTCTGCACGGGATCTTCAATGATGATGGTCGTGGCGGCCTCTTCGTGCTCAAATGGATAAGGCTAGTGTTGTTGTTTTTTTTTTACCCATTAACCCCCTGAAAGCTCTCATTTTTTAAATCTCAGATGCAGAGATCAGCGATGAACATGGCATCTGAGGGGATCAATGATGGTGGGGGGAGGGGGGCGCAATTGCTGTTTCCTGTCATTGAGCCCTCTACTAACAAAGAAATGCGCTTCGTAATGAAGTAATTTGTCACAAAGCTAATTTCTTTGTAAAAATTTAGTGAAACAGCCGAATCGAAGTTTTGTAAACTTCACTCATCTCTAGTCAGGGGTCTACCACCTGGGACCCCTGCAGATCAGCTTTTTGAAGAACTCCACTTCCTGTTCATTACGATGCACTTCTTGGAAGTGCAGTGTGATGCCGAGCACTCGCTCCATTCACTTGAATGGAGAGAGTATTTGTAATTACACTATGCCGCTGCTCCACAGGAGACGGAATGAAGTCTAATGACGAGGAAGCACGGATCGCATGGAGCGCCGCATCCTCGTCAAACAGCTGAACGACTGGGGTGCCGAGATTCAGACCCCACTAATCAGATACCGATTG
Organism: Rhinella marina; assembly: GCA_900303285.1. NCBI lineage: Eukaryota > Metazoa > Chordata > Amphibia > Anura > Bufonidae > Rhinella > Rhinella marina. Next base: position 29,744 of record ONZH01006883.1, on the reverse strand, counting down.
CCTATCCTGAAACTTCAAGGCCAGGTGTGAATAAATCTACACTCCTGGCCTTGGTAGTCAAAGAGGTGGGGTCACTGCATGTAGAGATTGAGTGGTGCAACAAGGTGCAGCGGTAACACCCTCATTGCACTCAGGGACACGTACATATGATTCAAATGCTGTTTTTTCTGAAATAAGGCCACAGAGTGACATAGGAGCAAAACATTAGATTCAGTGGGTGAGGGCTCATTGGACATGTAAGCTGGTTTTATTAGGATGGATTAGATAACAGATTCCTTTTCATGTAAATATGTAAATATTCACAGTCTATACAGAGGTTACCCCATACCAAAATCAAAATGCCCCCTCCCACTGCTGGCTGACTAAAGGGCATTTTTTATTTTTTGCAGCTGCGGTAATTTCTTACCTTCATGGTGGTGTCACCTAGTTTGGGTTATTCCTCTTTTTCAGCAAATTCTGTATCATTGAATCAATGTGCTTAAGTGGGTCATTAGTCAAACAGTCTATAAAGAATTTCTCAGTAAATGACCCTTCTTGAATTTTTTTAAAGAGCATTTCTGACATCTTTATTAGTTCAGACACTTCGTTAGCATTAAGGTTGGCTTCACATATCTTGGACTTCATTCTGGGGGTGAGGTCATGAAGCATTTTCTTATGCTTTTCTGAATGAAGGATTTTGCATATCGCAGCATCAGTTTCGTCCATGAGAGAAAATAGTTTAGTATGTTCTTTGGAGTTGCAGTTTTTGCCAAACGTAGAAGAACCAGCTGGAAGAAATTGTGGAATAAACTGAATAATGTAGGTAGTGCAGAGGATAGTTGTGGGGGAACCTCACCATGTGCGTTGAGGGATTACACTGCTTTTATCTAATATGCTTCATAAATCAGTCCTTGAATTACTGTAGCAAAAGTAATTAGGTTATATGTGTCATGAAATATGATTGGCCTTGATGATGTCAACAAGGCACTGAGGGGAAGATTTATCAAAACTAGTGCAAAGGTAAAATGGCCTTTTTGCCCATAGCATTTAATCAGATTGATTTTCTAAAGAAACTATGGAAGTTTTAATTTCCACCAGTTTTGATAAATCCCCCCTTCCTCCCCCCGAGGCTGCTGAAAACATTCGTGGATTTCTGTGGTCCAATGTATGCCAATATAGTTTAATTTTGACATACATCTAGTTGCTAAGTGCCTGCATTCTGCTCTGTTAAAGGAGGAGAACAACAAAACCAATGGAGCCAAACAGACCCTGATGACTATTATGCGGTCCACTCAGTTTCTGTTCAGATTAAAAATTATTTTTTACAAAGACCACGAACAGAGCTTCCAAAGCAGATGTGAACATGCAATTATTGTGATTTAATGCCACTCTCATCACTTTTGAAAAGTGGGTGGAAAGTGGTTCCCTAGGAGCATAGGCTTATGCCAGATTCAAGAGATGTGGCTTAATCAAAATGTGGCATAATTTCTCAATTTTACTTCAGTAGGGAGGGGGTGACTTAAAAACTGGAGTTATATTTCTAGACAAGTGTTATTTTTAAAGATGCACCAAATTTATCAAACAGCATTTATGTTTAATAAATTGGCCACCAGTTATGCCAAAGAAGACTCAAGCAAAATTGACTTCAATTATTGTCCTCATGATAAATCTCCCCCATTGAGTTGACTGATAAATATCTTACTGCACCTGCTGATAAGAGCTCCCTACATAGTAACCTATGCAGTTTTTATTAAAGTGTAACTACCCTTTTATGTTTTCTATAATGTATAGGGGCTGTAATGCTGACCATTTTTGTAATATACTTTAATTACTGATATTATACATTTCTATTAGACAAATAGCTCTAAAGTGCCCCATTTTGACCCTTATCAATGCTCCTCTGTCTTCTGTTTACATAACACAGTCAATGTTTAGCAAGTCACCACTGTTATGTAAACAGAAGACAGAGGAGAGGTTCCCAGAACTCTTTCACCCTGTTGAAACTATAATAATAGCAGTAATATTATATATGGGTAATATTAAATTGAATAAATCCTATGTTTCTTACCTTGTTGGGTCCATGTTAGAACCACAAGAGCCAGAAAAGTAGCAAAGCGCATCATAATTGGTTAATATGGTGATGGTCTGTGAAGGTATCGTACCAAAGATATGGCCTTGAACTATTTATGCTGATTCTATACATCAGGTCACAGAGGGGAGTGGCTCCTTTATTCACAATTAAAGGATTATTCTGATTAATGCTGCTTTGTCCTAAATGTCACTGCTCAATAGCGAGCAAATCTAACAATTATGGAGGCTAAAAGGTCACCTGTGTTGTTAACTTTTGACCTTTAAAGAGGTTGTGTCATGAAACATTCTACATTTTTCAAACCAGCCCCTGGATCTGAATACATATGTAATTGCATATAATTAAAAGTTTAGTATGGCCAGTGGCGTATTCAATAAACATCTGTATAGCGCCACCTGCTGTTTGTTCTTTTCATTATTTTTTTGTCTGTCACACTTCGCTGGTTCAATGTGCTCAGTTTAAATCTTCAGCTGGCACCAGCCATATTTTCTATTAGAAGCTGTGGCCGTTACAGGGAGGGAGTTGCAGCAGAAAGGATATGCCCCCCCTGTGCTGCCAGGCTGAAGATAATCTAACAGAGCAATTGGAGCAGAGAATGTGAAGATATCTGGAACCATGGGTTCAGGGCTGGTTCTAGCTTTGCTAGAAAGGTATTGTGCAACATTGTACAAAGTTGAAAATAAGTCGTAACTTCACAGCAGTCATCTCCCAGGTGTATTTTTTTACAGAATGGACACAATTACACTGCCCTTGCACCAAATGTACTATTACAATGCACTATTTTCATAAATGTGGGCATAGGTGCAAATACACCTACAATGAAAAATGTCACCCTTTGGGTTTTCTGAATGCAGTTGGCAGGTGCATACAACTCAGCTCCTCCCATAGTGTCAAAAATTTAAAAATGTCACATACCCATATGTCAAGATACCCATATGGGCTGGGCATGTAAAAATATAGATGCAAATTAAAACTTCTGTTTAAAAAAATTGTTCTTAAGGATCACATTGTAATTCTTCTGTTTCTCGTGGCGGCATTATATTTTATCAAGTATAATTTTTAGCATAGTGTGTTCAATGCGTAAATTATATAAGCACTAAGAACATTTTGCACAATGCTCTCCAGAATGTGTTAACCTTCCCTTCCCACCCAAAATCCCTGCAGAGAGATGACCACAGCGTACAAGATATATAGAAGTATAGCAGAATGGTTAAATTAAAGATTTGGAGCCATGTGCCTCACATATCATAGCTGATTGCTTTGACTTCCAACAGTCAAACGGTGCTACCAAATGAACCCAACCAAAAGCAAGATTGTCCAAAGTGAATGACTCCTTTATTTCTTAAGACTGAATTTGTCACCTAAAAAGTTGTTATAGACATTAAATTTCTTCCCTTGGTCATATATGTAACAAGAAGTGTTATGAACTCCAAGCTGTATCATTTTACATCTTTACATTCATTTACAATGGATGAAAATAGGTATTATTTGCCTAGTGTCAGATTTTATAGCATATTGTTAAAAATGAGTGTCTGAAATCCCCAGAGCAGTAAGTAAAGGAGGTTACATAAAAAAAAAATAATATATATATATATATATATTTAACAACACATCCCAAAGAACCGGTCGTTACATCTAGACCTACATAGCTAGAAGCTTGGAAATGCTCCATTTACAAACACTTTTTTCGACAACTTGACTCTACGAAATGTTAGATCACCTTCCGTGCTTCCAGCTGATGTTTTCTGATGACATGTTGTCCTATCTTGAGCCACAGATTTTCTACTTTGTTTCAGGGCTCTTTCTAGTCCTATCTAGAGTCTGCCTTTCTACATGGATATCGATCCAGTGCAGTTTGAAGGTTATAAAGACTCAACTAGCACTTATTAGATGGCTTTAAAAATAAGTTCTCAAAAGAGGGACTTGGCTAGCCCTTGGTTCAGTGTTTGTGAATGCCAGTGTATATGAACTATATCTGACATTTTTTAACTTTGAGGGAAGAAATATTTTACATTTTTAATGTTTTACATAGATATATCTCTTTGCTACCTTTGCTTCAATTTTGCTCTTCTACGTATCTTTTTGCAAACATATTTTTGGAAATATATTTGAAAATCCTTAATAAACAGGGGCGTCTACCCAGGTATTATGTATATTATTTTATGGAATCAATGCATTCTATTTGCAGATGTTATAACTTAATAATTATGTAACTTTTGCCTCTGTAGTTTGCATGATTGAAATCTTGTTTCTATCTCCATCTCTGGTTTAACCCTAATATTACATACATTATATTAATGTATACGAAACCAGATATTAAAAGACCTGTTTATGAGTCCATAAGGTAACTAAGAGACTTATGACTTGATCAGAGTAAATTGTGCCAACCTGATGAAATACAGTTTGTAAATACATTAATGCATTTGAGTGAATTTGGTTTGAAAGAAACTTTAATATGTTCGTTGTATATAAACCATTCAGTCATAGCAGTATAACTACTTGCCTGAAATTGTACATTATCATAAACAGAAGCAGGCGTGTAAACAGATCATAGGGCCCATAGCAGAAGTTCTCTGCATTAATATAATGAAAAATATCCCCCATACAGCTCTAAATCACTGGTTCCCCACCAAAAAATACAAGTTAATAAACTGGCTGCAGCCACAACTAGGGGGAGCTCAGTGCACAGTAATTAATACTGCTAACATAGAACTGCAATGGATTTTGTCACCATCTCTTTGCACTTGAACTTGTGCCCTCCATTCATTTGAAGGACGAAAACAGCCGAGCATTGACGCAATTATTTGCGTAAGCCCCATAGAAGTGAATAGAGCGCTGGGCATTCTTGAGTAATACACTTCCCATTCATTTCAATGGGACTTCCAAAAATAGTGAGCCACTGCTCGGCTATTTTCGGATGTCCCATAGAAATGAATGGAAGTTGACCTGCACCTATCAGACATTGGGGGCATATCCTAGTGATATGCCCCCAATATCGAACATTGCATAACCCTTTTAGCAGTGGTTAAGCAAAAGCATGGTCAGACACTCGCAATATCTTAGTTTCTGACTTGATTGACCGTGGTATAGGTCATGCCATCATAAAGCTACAGTATGTCTGACATGTTATACATGTCATGTTAGACATTTGTTATAAATGGCATTAAGGGGGTATGTTACATTGACGACCAGAAGCTAACATAACTGTGTCAATGGCTGCAGGTGTGAATGTAGCATAGAACTCATGCACATGGCCGTATTTCAACTGTTTTTGTAATGAGCTTCAATGGGATCTCTGTAGAAGTATGTAGGTGTGATCTCCGTGCACCTCTAATTTTGCTTCTCTAAGACTACTTTCACACTTGCAGTAGCTGGGTTTCGGCGGGGGAACAGCCTGCCGGATCGTGCTAAAGCTAGCCCACCATGCCGCCGGACGTCCGCTCACTATAATGAGGGCGGGCTGGAGGTCTGGCCGCAACAAGGCAAATATACTCAGAGGCAGCTGGACAAAAACTACAGCATGCTGCGTTTTTTGTCCGGCCGCCTCTCAGCGTGTTTGCCGTGCTGTGACCGGACCTTAGTATGATATGAGTGATAATTTCTATTATGTAACATATATAAATACTTATTTCTATATTCTTATTGTTTAACAATAAACCACATTAAATAAAGTATAGGAATGCAGAATTGTGATAGCAGGAGACGATGAAAAGGTTGTCCAACCAGTCTCCCATTTTATGTTTTTGATGTCTTCATTTACATCTCTATTTTCTAATGTTTGCTTGTTTTTATACTTTTCTTATACAATGGATTCATAGGCAAATAATGTGTCTTTCAAGACCATTTTTAAGGTACATGCTTAAAGCTTAAAGAGAGTGGAGGACTCAAGGAGCCAAACCAAAGCATTGGTAGCAGTATGCTTACTTCAAGAGGTCCAATGGCTGGGAGAGGATATTTAAAACATGCTTTTACACTGGACAACATCTAATTCCACTTGCAAAACCAATTTTCGCAAAAAAGAGTACTTTGTCTCTGCTACTATTAATTTACTACTCAGATCCTTCCTTATATTTCTTATCTTATACAAACCATTGAGTGGCCCATGACAGTGCCTGCATTCACAGTGCCTTGAAAAAGTATTCATATACCTTGAACTTTTTCAACCACAAAATTAAAGGGAACCTGTCATCAACTTTGTGCTGCCCTCACTGACAGCAGTATAAAATAGTGACAGAAATGCTGATTTCAGCGGTGTGTCACTCATGAGCTAAAAGTAAGTGGTTGCCAAGAACCAGCATCATAATCATTGCAGCTTAGGCCTTGAAAAGAGTCAAATCTACCTGAGAAGAGTCATGGTTATTCCTAATCTCCTGCACTCCCGCCCATCTGCTGATGATTGGCAGTTCTCTCCTAGAGAGAAAGAGAGAAAACTAAGTAGAAGACTGTCAATTATCAGCAGGTGCAATGTTTGTGATGTTGGTTCTCGGCAACCACTTACTTTTAACTTATAAATGACAGACCGCTGAAATCAACTCACCTGTCTCTACTTTATTCTGCCGTTAGTATGGGTAGCATAAAGGTGATGACAGGTTCCCTTTAAATGTATTTTATTAGGATTTTATGTCATAGACCAACACAAAGTGATACACGGTTTTCAAAAATTTTAATAAATAAAAATCTGGAAAGTGTGGTGTGCATTTGTATTCAGCCCCCCCTAGTCAATACTTTGAAGGACCACTTTTTGCTGCTATTATAGCTGCAAGTCTTTCGCACATCTAGAAGCTGCCATTTTTGCACATACTTCTTTGCAAAATAGCTCAAGCTCAGTCAGATTGTATGGAGGGTGTCTGAACGGCAATTTTTAGGTCCTGTCACAGATGGGATTTAGGTCTGGAATTTACCATTCTAACACATGAATGTGTTTTGATCTATGCCATTCTGTTGCAGCTCTGGCTATATTTTTAGGGTTGTTGTCCTACTAGAAGGTGAACCTCTGCCCCAGTCTCAAGTCTTTTGCAGCCCTACTAGGTTTTCCCCCTGGTTTTGCCCTGTATTTGGCTCCATCCATCTTCCCACCAACTCTGACAAGCTTCCCTGTCTCTACTGAAGAAAAGCACCCCCCACAGCATGATGCTGCCACCATGTTTCACGGCAGGGATGGTGTGTTCAGGGTGATGTACAGAGTTAGTTATTCGCCACACGTAGCATTTTACATTTAGGCCAAAAAATTCAACTTTAGTCTCATTTGATCACAGTACTTTCTTCCACACGTTTGCTGTGTCCCATAAATGGTTTGTGGTGAACACGACTTCCTATAGCTTTCTTCTTGCCACTTTTCCATAAAGGCTAGATTTGTGGAGTACACGATTAATAGTTGTTGTGCTGTCTATAGACATAGGATGCCATCTAGTGGCAATTGTTGGTAATTGTATTATTTGATTTCTTTATTTCTCCACCCAAAAGAAAATTAAAAGCACTCTAAGAAAAAGGAGAGTAGTCTTCCCTATTTATGCACAGAAAGAGGACCATCCCTTTGTTGGAGCATAGTCGGTAAGCTGCTGGATTTTATTTCTGGCAGTCGTAAAAACACTGTTAGGAAAGTTCTGACCCTGTTACTTGGAGCTGTTATGTATCACTGTGTTAATGTTCAGCTTCGCCTAGCCATGTGGTCAGCCATTATGGTTCTATACTATGTTTGCATTGCCATATATTGTTCATATTGTATTAGAAACTGTTGTCTTTCCTGTTTCTCTACAGCCTGGCTTAAAACATGCTAGACTACTGTATGTTATTCATGATTGCACTTTATGTAATGCTGTAGTCTAACGGCATCCTACATCCGGTTAATAAAGCAACAGATTTTCACCCAGTCTCCTTTATTGGCTAGTAGGAAGGTGTTTAACTGCCTGTCGAGCTCCACATAGACCCCTGTGGACAGATTCTCCCACATGAGCTTTGGATCTCTGCAACTCCTCAGAGTGACCATGAGCCTCTTGGTTGCTTCTCTAATTAGTGCTCTCCTTGCCTGGGCTGTCGGTTTAGATAGACGGCCATATCTTGGTAGGTTTGCAGTTTTGTCATATTTTTTCCATTTTTAGATGACTTAAGATCGCTTAAAATGATAATTCCCTTCACATTGTAAAATCTGCGGATTATTGCACATGAGATACACATTGCACCATACTGTGACTGGTTCCTGAAAGATTTTGAATACAGAAAAGGGTATTAAATATACAGGCTACACAGATTCTTCATTAATAGTGCGGGAAACTCTTCTCTGGTATGTTGCATTCCAGCCTGGGACGTCAACAAAGCCAGATCTACTCATTGGCCTCAGATGGATGAGTGTGAAAATCCTCCCCAATCGAGGCTTGGTTCATCTTGACAAAAGTGATTTTTTTTTTACCGCCATTTCAGAAAAAAAAGATTCATTACCACAAAGCTCAAGGATATTTGGCTTCATGGCAAATCACATTTTCCCTAAAATTCATGCACCTTGCCATACATTGAGAATCACAAGAAGCTGCCAAGGTTTTCTGCCCATGAGAGTATAAGGCCGGGATGGCTTTTTGGGAGAAATAACGCTGGCTAGATATCTTCCATCAAAGCTGAAGGCAGCATATTCTACTAAGGGGTACAGCAGCAACTGCACCACCTACAGGTGGGAAATAAGCTTGCACACCAGCAGATTGCTAGGTATGCAAAGTTGTTTCCTGGCCACGCATTCCATAATCGATAAATGACAAGGGAGTGAAAAAGGAGTCTGAGTGAGAGAAGCAGACACAGATGATTTTGTGAATGACACCCCACTGCCCATGGATGCAGCCTGTCTACCACAAGGGAGACTGGGAGAAGGAGGAAAATCTCCTTTGGGTAGCTGGCAGCCACCTCTGTTTGCCCACAGTTTAGGGTGATGCTGCTTTATGTGGTTCAATAGAGCTATTGTCTATGTTTGTGTTTGCCTGCCCATGGCTTAATTTACCCTTGTAGAGCTTTGACAAGGTAATGCTTCTGTGTTTTAGGAGCTTGGAGAAAAACTGTCAGATAGGAGATACCTGCGCAGAGCTTTAGGCAGCTGTGCTTGGCTTAGCTCTGGCACACTTTGGGCCTAATGCATCCACAGTGTCTGCAGCATCACCAGGTCCCAAAGCAGATATGGCCTTGGCAATTCTTTGGGAGGTACATTGCCTCCACTATTTATGGATGCTGTTGCCACCACCCCTCTCCTCTTCATCCTCCTCAGCACCCCAACCTGGGTCCCAGGTTCTGTCCAACACACAATCATCTTTGGAATCCTCACCCTCTATGCCACTTTCATCAGACTGTGAGATATTATGGTGGGCTCCTTGGTTCCCCTCTGAATTCCCTGCTCTGCATTTGCCCCAACTACCACTGTCATTGCTCTCACTACCAATACTGTGGTTATTGGTGCCACTATTACCACCACCAACACAGCTATGCATGGGGACTCAAGCCTCTTCCTGAACCTCCTCCTCAGGGCAGTCCAAATGCTGACTGCTGTCACACAAGTAGACAACAGGGAGACTCTAATGTATATAGTATGAGAAAGTATGGAATGGTTTGCAAATCTGTTCTGGAACTTAAAGATACAGAGGCACAATAAAATGTCCTTAGCCTTCCACCAAAACTCTGAAGACAATGCTACTGACAATTGACTTTGGAAATAATGCAGCATTGGCAGCAGATTTGTGCCTAATGTCTTATGTGTGTTCAAATATGAAGATTTTGAAAAAGTTTTCTCTAGTATAAAACTAAACGTTTTCCGCCTATGCGATTAGTCTCCCCCAAAACCAACACTTGATCTGTGTTCTGATGCCCTGACACATGTTACCCTCTGTATTGTAAAACATATGTTGCACATGTGTATTGCTTTTTTTCTCAAAAAATTAAAAAAACAAAAACTTGAACTGCTTGGAGATGCCCCACAGATTTCAGACTAGTATTTTGCCTGTTTGACTCAGAGATTTAAAATGTTATCCTCTGTATTGACACACATTGCACACTTGAATTGCAATATTTCTTTAAAAAAAAACAAACAAACAAACAAACAAACCTTGAACTGTCTGGAGATGCCCTGTCACAGATTTTGGTCTAGTATTTCAGGTGTTTTCACTGATATTACTTTCATCCGGATGGTAAAACACATATTGTACAGTTGTATTTAGCTTATTCATCCCACACCAGTACTTGAGAGAAAAAAAGCATATTTCTGTTCAAATGGGGAAAAAAAAGAAATGTTCTTGCAGGTAATTGATTTTGCGGTTCTGCAGCGGTATCAACTATGCAGGGAAAGACACCCAGCCTCAGCTCCTTACTTCTCACTCCCTGACTTTCCCTATTCTACACAATTCTTTTTTCTAGCTGTTCAATAAACTGTCGCTGTAACTAGAAGTTTGATTGTGACTGTACACTGTCCCTAAAATCATTTTCTTCAGACACTGATACACTCATAGATCCGCATTCACAGTCCAACACAGAATCACTTTCTAGTCATTCTGTGAGGGCACCTCCCTGACTGTTGTAGCATTGATTGGCTCATCCAGGCAAGCCCTCCCCACCACTTCCTCTTAGAGTCATGTGAGCATCCTTCTTCTTTCCCCTGTGCTTTTTCTGCCTTTTGCAGTAAAATAGTGTTATTTTTCAGGTTTGTCCAGCAGATAAATTTTTGGGAAGTTTGTAAAAAACCTGGTATGTTACGAACTGATTCACTTATCTCCACTCAGTACTACAAATACTAAGTAGAAAAATATAGTGTCACACACCAGTCCTTCAAAATTTCTAATTATTTTGGTAATCCATAAAAATAATAAAGCAGGTGATGACACAAGCTCGAGTTGACAGCAGTTTCACGTGGAAGCACACTTCTTTGGACCTACTCAAAATTGGCATCACTTTGAGCACTTGACATCACCCACCATATTAGTTTTAAGTGTTAGCAAAATAAATGGACAACTTAAAGGACATGCTGAGTGCTGCTATAGTTCTTTCCTTTGAGTGATATTTACTGATATTACTAGTGATGTTTTTTGTTTGTTGGAGGGCTAGGGCACACAATGCACAGTGGACCCCCAGGAGCAGTGGGCCCGGCACTCCCTGTCCCAATCCCACAGGAGTAGACACACGTTCTGCTGGATGCAGGGGGCATGTTTGATAGTAGAAGGGGGGTTATTATACTGTGTGAGGGGGCCATTATAATGTGTGAGGGGGCCACTTGGGGGGTCATTATACTGTGTGAGGGCCCCTAACACAATATAATGACCCCCACTGCCCCCTCATACAGTATAATGATCCCCATTGCCCCCCTTTCAGTATAATGATCTCAATGGCCTTCCATACAGTAGAGTGACCCCCAGAGCCCCCCCCCCATACAGTATAATGACCCACAATGCCCCCCCATTCAATATAATGATCCCAGTAGCACCCCATACAGTATAATGACCCCCTGTGGCCCACTCACAGACTATAATGACCCCCAGTGTCCCCTATTCTGTATAGTGACCCCCAGTGACCCCATACAGTATAATGTCCCCCAGTGCCCCCTCCATACAGTATGACCCCCACTGCAGTTTTATTGCTGTGTGCTTTGTGCAAAATACCACAAGGGGGCCCACTGTGTCTTTATTGCCCAAGGGCACACATGAACCTGGAGCCGGCCTTGCCCTGTGCAATTGTCCCTCTTGCCCTCTTTATAATCTAGCCATGTGCAAAGATGTATGTGCATGTGTACAAATGCTTCCAAAATGTCATTTTAAATGATCATGGAGACATTGAAGATATTGAATGTGGGCTTACTTAGGGTAGGGATTAATGGTGTCATTGTCAGAGTGCCACCATGACATATTTTGGCTACTCAGTACGCAAATACAGTTGAATATTATGGCTGAGTATGGAGATCAATTTCGAACCTTTAGTTATCTAAGGTCACAGGCCCCTATGAGGCTCCCTGGGGTCTTGGCAATGGCTGACATGATGCAGTGATATCATATGATTGTAATACTGTATATAATCATGATGGGGTTATATTATTTGTCCCTTTTAAACTGATATTACTGGTATTATGTGGTAACTGTATGACTGTATCATTTAGAGGTACCAGTATATACTTTAATTTGACAGATCAAATTATTTGAGGCAGATATTCTATGGCTCCACAGAACTGATTTCCATTATAAAGTCATATTCGAGAACAGTTTTCTGCTGAGCTGAGCTGTAACCTGCCTAGAGTAGTGCCCTGGAACAGGGGGGGTACATTTGGACATTTGTGTATATTTGCCTATTTTCCCTATGCAAAGTTATAAACATCTTATTTTATTTCTCTTGAAAGGGTTAACATATACTGTTTATTACTGTGCTACTGCATTTCATATGTATGCTGTGATATATTTCCTGTTCATTATCACTGTATTTACATGGCTCTGTGGAAAGGGTTAATGAACACTGAGAGACTGTTAGGACTTTGAATGAGAAGCTGGTAATTTCAACAGCTGCCATAGGGTTAAAGAAGACCATGTTTTGGAGACAAAATGACAGATGTTGTTTACCACCAAAATCAGACAGACTGACCTTGTGACTGTCTGGTTTAGCTCTGTTGTTATGTGTGGAAACTTGTTTTTGCCTGGAAAAACTGCGGTGTTATTGCCATTGAGTATCATTGAAGCTCTAACGTAAGTCTATGAGAGATGGGGGTTGAAACAATGTATCTGTTTCTGCTGAGTTTCTCCACTCCACAGCTCCCACTAGAAGGTTCTATTCTAGCTAAAACTGTATATAAGGAGAACAGTCATAGTCCCTAGTGTTCTGCAGTGCTTGGAGAGGAACACTCATGCTAGCCTACATGAGTGACCAGAAGAAGAGGCTGAGATGGGGACGCTGAGACACAGACCGTGGGTCACTAGACCTGTGACCAAGGAGCCACCCGGACTACTGAGCTACAGACCGTGGGCCCTTGACCAGGATGCCAGCCTTCTGAGAGAGAGAGGGACAACTAGCTCAGGCCTTTCCTCAGCATCAAACCCTTCTTTTGCCAGGGAGGAGATTGGAGAAGCTAGCCCTACGCCTTGCCTGTATTGTTTTGCACATGAATCCCTCTAGTAAAAAAGCACCCTGGTTTACTTCAGACCTTGACTCTCTGGACTTAACCCCTTCACGCCCAGCGCCGTACATGTACGGCGCAACGGGACGTGACTTAACGCCCAGCGCCGTACATGTACGGCGCGCTGATCGGGCGGGTGCAGGAGCTGCGCCCGCCCGATCAGCGGCGGGGGTCCGGCAGTGCCCAGGTGCCGGACCCCTGGGGAATGCGCCAGCATCGGTGAAAACACAGATGCCGGCGCATTAACCCTTCATGTGCCGCGGTCAGCGCTGACCGCGGCACATGAGGTGTGCGCAAGTTCAGGATGCCGAGCGGGGGGGCCATCGGGTCCCCGCGCTGCTGTGACGGGGACCCGATGGCTTGGATGGCAGCCCGATGCCTTCCTTAGGCATCGTGGCTGCCATCCCTGCGAGCCTGTGCGATCCAGCCCCCTGGATCGCACAGGAAGCAGGCTGTAAGTGTATTACTGTGAGTAATACACTTACAGCCAATGCATTACAATACAAAGTATTGTAATGCATTGTGAAGGGGATCAGAACCCCCAAAAGTTAAAAAAAGAAGTGTAAAAAAGGTGAAAAAAATGTTAAAAAATAAAGTAAAAAAAATAAGAATAAAAGTTTCAAGTAAAAAAAAAGAAAAACGCCATTTTCCCCCCAATAAAGTAAAAAAATTGTTAAAAAAAGAAAAAAAAGAAAAAGTAGACATATTAGGTATCGCCGCGTCCGTATCGACCGGCTCTATAAAAATATCTCATAATCCATCCCGCCAGGTGAACACAGTAAAAAATAAAAAATAAAAACAGTGCCAAAACAGCCATTTTTTGGTCACATTCCCCCATAAAAAGTGTAATAGCAGGCGATCAAAAAGGCGTATTTACCCCAAAATGGTACCAATCAAACCGTCATCTTGTCCCGCAAAAACGATACCCTACCTGAGACAATCGCCCGAAAAATAAAAAAATATGGCTCTCTGAAAATGGCAACACAAAAAAAAGATTTTATTCTGTTCAAAAGTAAATCTAATGTGTAAAACTATCCAAAAATAAAAAAGTTAGACATATTTGGTATCCCCACGTCCGTAACAACCTGCTCTATAAAAATATCACATGAGATGGCCCCCCAGGTGAATGCTGCAAAAAAAAAAAAAAAACCTATGCCAAAACAACCATTTTTTTCCCTCTTGCCTCACAAAAAGTGTAATAGCAGGCGATCAAAAAGGCGTATTTACCCCAAAATGGTACCAATCAAACCGTCATCTTGTCCTGCAAAAACGATACCCTACCTGAGACAATCGCCCAAAAACTGAAAAAAATATGGCTCTTTGAAAATGGCAACACAAAATAATGATTTTATTCTGTTCAAAAATAAATCTCATGTGTAAAACTATCCAAAAATAAAAAAGTTAGACATATTTGGTATCCCCACGTCCGTAACAACCTGCTCTATAAAAATATTACATGAGATGGCCCCCCAGGTGAATGCTGCAAAAAAAAAAAAAAAAAACCTATGCCAAAACAACCATTTTTTTCCCTCTTGCCTCACAAAAAGTGTAATAGCAGGCGATCAAAAAGGCGTATTTACCCCAAAATGGTACCAATCAAACCGTCATCTTGTCCTGCAAAAACGATACCCTACCTGAGACAATCGCCTGAAAACTGAAAAAAATATGGCTCTCTGAAAATGGCAACACAAAAAAAAGATTTTATTCTGTACAAAAGTAAATCTAATGTGTAAAACTTTCCAAAAATAAAAATGTTAGACATATTGGGTATCGCCGCGTCCGTAACAACCTGCTCTATAAAAATATCACATGATTTACCCCCCTTGGTGAATGCTGTAAAAAAAAAAATTTAAAAACCATGCCAAAACAGCTATTTTTTTTCACCTTGACTCACAAAAAGTGTAATACCAAGCGATCAAAAAGTGTTATGTACCCCAAAATGGTACCAATGAAAACATCAGCTCATCCCGCAAAAAATGAGCCCCCACATAAGACAATAACTCAAAATAAAAAAAAACGTGGCTCCTGCAAACCATTCCATCAAAATCTGTGTTGTAAAATCCATATGGCGCTCCTTCTGTTTTGAGTCCTGCCATGTGCCCCCACAGCAGTTTACCACCACATATGGGGTGTTGCCGCATTCAGGAGAAAATGGGTAACTAATTATGGGGTGCTTTTCTCCTGTTACCCCTTATGAAAATACAAAAAATTTGGGGCTAAAGCAACATTTTATTGGAAGAAATTAAATTTTTCATTTTCACAGCCAAGTGTTTCCAAATTCCGTAAAACACTTAGGGGGTCAAAGTGGCCAGTACCCCCTTAATATATTCGTTGAAGGGTGTAGTTTCCAAAATGGGGTCACTTTTTGAGGGTTTCCACTGTAGGGGTACGTCAGGGTCTCTCAATTACAAAATGGTGCCTAATAACTATTCTAGCAAAATCTGCCTCCAAAATCCGTATGGCGCTCCTTTCCTTCTGACCACTGCCACAAACCCATAGAGACGTTTACCACCACATATGGGGTATTTCTGTAAACTGCAGGATCAGAGCAATGTATATTGAGGTTTAGTTTGCTGTTAATCCTTGCTGTGGAAGAAAAAAATTATTAACATGAATAATCTACCAAAAAAGTGAAATTTTGAAAATTCACCTCCATATTCCACTAATTCTTGTGGAACACCTCAAGGGTTAACAAAGTTTGTAACAGCAGTTTTTTATAATTTGAGGGGTGTAGTTTCTAAAATGGGGTCATTTATGGGGGGTTTCATTATGTAAGCCCCTCAAAATCACTTTATATCTGAATTGGTGCTTAAAAAAATGGTTTTGGAAAATTTGGTGAAAATGTGAAAAATGGCTTCTAAACTTCTAAGCCCTCTAACGTCCTAAAAAAGTAAAATGACATTTATAAAATGATGCCAACATAAAGTAGACATATGGGGAATGTAAAATAATAACTATTTTTGGAGGTATTACTATGTATTTTAAAAGTAGAGAAATTGAAATTTGGAAATTTGGAAATTTTTCCAAATTTTTGGTAAATTTGGTATTTTTTTATAAATAAAAATGAAATATTTTGCCAAAAATTTACTACTGTCGTGAAGCACAATATGTGACGAGAAAACAATCTCAGAATGGCCTGGATAAGTAAAAGCGTTCCAAAGTTATTACCACATAAAGTGACACATGTCAGATTTGCAAAAAATGGCCTGGGCATGAAGGTGAAAACAGGCCCGGGGCTGAAGGGGTTAATTTTCAGCAACACATGTTGACACTTCAATGGTGTCCTGGTTACCCAGTGTAGCGTTGGGGCCACCCCAAACCCAGCCACTGCATGTGTCATATGAAAGTTTCATTACAATATATTTAGTGGGACAATGGAAAGCTAAGAGAAACATGAAGCTGAGACATAAAAGAAATATCCAGGAAAAAAAACAAACCATAATTTCAGTGTTTGGAAAATGAGAGTATTACACGAATTATATCATTTAAAGTAAGGCTCTTTATTGTCAATGTACCCACATATATACTATGTTGTCAACCAATCTCTTCAGAAATGTGTGGTCTTTGAGGATCCCAGCACTGAAAACAGAAAATAATGATTACAATTCTCTTCTGTAAAATCAGTACAATACAAGAAGGTTTTTACACTTTTTACAAGCCCTTTTTGCTAGATGGATCCTTTGATAATAAGCAGAACATATGTTGTCCCACTGATATGATCCTAGTGATCAGCATTAACTGCAGGAAAACCTGGCAGCAAGGTTATATGGAGCGCCACCACGGGAAAAATGAAGTATCATGTTACCCACAAAATGGACAAAATACAAAAAGATGCCATGTCCACAAGGGGAGACATGATCTTTGTAGCATTTCTAATCTCCAGCTAAATGATGCTGATCCCAAATAAGGGTTTATTTTCAATTAAGTTAAATGCCATAAAATAGGGCACTTGAAGATGGGTTGTAAGGGGTACAAGTTCAATAGATGCAAACACCCTTCAAAGTAATATTCACTGGTGCATTCCAATGCTATTACTGATTCTCTGCTGCCATCTAGGGGCAAGACCTTGCATCTATTTTTGACATTAATTGTAGCAAGATTCTGTATGATGTCACTTCCTGGAAGAAGCAGGAAAGTTCTGGCTGAGAGGCAGAGAAGCAGAGAGGAGAGAGAGCTCACATAATAAGGCTACATAAAGTCCTGCAAGGCTACAAATCAGGATAATATGAGTTGATCCTTTGCTTTGAGAAGAGAAGCCTCCTCCAACAACTGCAGACTATACACAGATACTTTATCCAAAGCAGGCTGCACTCGGGCCTAATTTGATGCTATACACCTAAGCCATCATCACTGCTGGATATACGTCCTCTGCCCAGGAGAACCAGAGGGAAACCATAAAGTTAAGTGTTTTGTTACTTGGCATGTAAGGGGACTATACATATATATTGTGTACTGGCTGATAACTAGGAGTGCTTTGGTGGTGGAGAAAGTACATTGGAATAATCTAGAAAGAGACTGTCACCGTTAATAATTGTTTGAGCTACCAGTTTGCCTGTGTTCCTGTTTGTAAAGAGACTATATTAGATATCTGTACTGAACCACTTGCTGAAGAAATTATTGAGTAAAGTATCCAGTTCTGTCATACTCCACTGTGGTCTCTCTCTCTCTCTCTCTCTCTCTCTCCACCTGGTGTGAACCTAAAAGGGATTACTACTATACTCCTAACAGGTTTTCCAAACCAGAAAAAAATTATGTTAATATTTAAAGGTAATATGTCATCAAATCCATCCGAATTCAAACCATCTTGTTAGATGAATCTAATGTCCTTGCTCCAATGTCACTCCATGGCCATACTGAAGAGAAAACAGCTTTTTAATCATAAATAAATGAGTCCCTGGTTGCAACTATGGTGTTGTCATTACACCTCATTGCACCACTCACTCTCTACATGCCATCCCTTCCACTTCTTTGACTTCCAAGGCCAGATGTGTAGACTTATTCACATCTGGCCTTGAAGTCTCTATCACTATCACTATCCTCGGCACAAGCACAAAAGTGGGAAGAAGCTTGTCTCAGCACCTGGTGAGCTTCATCCCTATACTGCATGTGCATCCAAACACAATGGTAAATGCCCTGCCGTGAGACTTAAGGGGCATGTGTGAATAAATGTACACTCCTGGCCTTGGTAGTCAGATGGGGTGGCATGTAGAGAGTGAATGGAGTAATGAGGTGCAACTGTAATGCCCTTGCACTCAGGGACTAATTTATATATGATTATAAAACTTTTTTCTCTGCAATAAGGCCACGAAGTGATATGGGAGCAAGAACATTAGATTCAGCTGGCAAGGCTCGTTGGACATGTAAGCAGGCTTTCATAGGATGGATTTAATGACAGATTTCTTTTAACCTCTTAACAGTCACTTTAAGGCTACATTCACACGACAGTGGTTTTTGTGGGCTCCGAGCCACATATTTTGCGGCTCAGATCCGAACCCATTCATTCCTATGGGGCCGCAAAAGATGAGGACAGCACACCGTGTTCTGTCCACATCCGTTGCTCCGTACCGTGGTCCCGCAAAAAAAAAAAAAAAATAGAATATGTCTTATTCTTGTCCGCAATAGCAGACAAGAACAGGCATTTCTATGACAGCCGTGGCATGTGCGGTCCTCAAATTGCGGAATGCACATGGGCTGTTATCAGTGTTTTGCAGATCCGCAATATGTGGATCCGCAAAACACAACGGTCGTTTGAATGTAGCCTAAAAGTAATATAACCATACCAAAAAATATCAATTTTTTACCGTAGATTTTTAATGTGTCTGCGGTAAATCTTGTTGGCGCACAATTGAGGGGACACTACTGCATTTTTAACCCATTAGTGACATAATTAATTTTAGCTTTAAAGGGAACCTGTCATCAACTTTATGCTGCCCATACTGACGGCAGACTAAAGTAGAGACAGGCGAGTTGATTTCAGCGGTCTGTCATTTATAAGTTAAAAGTAAGTGGTTTCCAAGAACAAACATCACAATCATTGCAGACTGGGCCTGGAAAAGAGTCATGGCCACCTGAGAAAAGTCATGGTTATTCATGAATTCCTGCTCTGCCTGCCCACCAGCTGATGACTGACAGTCTTCTACCTAGTTTTCTACCTTTCTGTCTAGGAGAGAACTGCCAATCATCAGCAGATTAGTGAGAGTGCAGGAGATTATGAATAACCATGACTCATTCAAGGCCTGGGCTCCAATGATTATGATGCTGGTTCTTGGCAATCACTTACAGTATATACTGGCGTATAAGACTACTTTTTAACCCCTTAAAATAATGGCTACAGTGGGGGGTCGTCTTATACGCCGGATATACGGGGGCCGCACTGTGTGAGGTGTTTTTTTTTTCCCCGTCAGCGCGTAGAGAGCCCTGCTCTTAGCATACTGAAGTAGCATACTATTCTCTATATTCTCAGGAGGATTTTGAAGGCTTTTAAAGGGAAACTGTCATGCCAGCAAGACCTGTTACAATATCGCAGCTTACAGTTATGATCACCAGGCACTTGCTCTCTTGTTTGTTTTGCAAAGTTTTAGCTTTACCGTACATGTTTGAAACAACCTTATGTTTATAAGTGACAGTTTTGCTGCTATATACAGTACCTGCATGTCATATGCATTTGAATTAAAATTAACATGTTGAAATCAAAGCAGACTTTTTTTCATTTGGGAGAGGGGTAGTCTTATACAGTGAGTATATACCAAATTCTATATTTTTAGGGCAGAAGTTGGGGGTCGTCTTATACGCCCAGTCGTCTTATACGCCGGCATATACGGTACTTTTAGCTCATGAGTGACACATCACTGAAATCAGCATTTCTGTCACTATTTTATGCTACCCTCAGTGAGGTCAGCATAAAGTTGATGACAGGTTCCCTTTAAGGACCAATAATATTTCCCCCTTTGTGTTATAGCAGTCATAAAGTTTGAATTTTTTTAATTGTTTTGCGGAATTAGTTGTAGGTTTTTTAGGAACCATTTAGTGTAGTAAATAACTTTTATTATTTTATTTGTAGCGGGAAGATAAAAAAAACTACAATTTTTACATTTATTTTGTGGAATTTATTTACAGCGTTCACTGTGTAGTAAAAATAACATCATTTTGTAATTTGGGTCACTAGAATGATGATAATGCCATATTTGTATATATTTTTTCTATTTCTCCTTTCCTCATACAACGTGTCAGCTCTGCAACTTCTCCCTCTCCTCCTCCAGATTGAAGGGGAGGGGGGGTGCTGTTTTAATTGCTCATATCTGTGGCTTGGTACCAGCTAGCAATATGTATTGTTTGAAAGATGGTATTCCAAGCTTTCCAACAATACCAGAATGTCAGCAAAATCTTTAGTACATGTAAAGATATCAATGTTAGAAATGCAGTGAATACAGCTGAAAGTCAAAGTAAAAGCAGGTTTTACCTGCGATTATTCCCGACTCGATTTCTAACAGTGATATCTCCTGTTTAGCTTGGTCTTGCATGAAAGCCTGGAATGCCAGATTTCAAACAAGACAAGCTGTATGCTTCTAGTTGCTACCATTCAGGAGATATGAGCAGCTAAAGCAGCCCTCCCCCTCCACTTCTGCCCGAGCCCAGCTGGAGCAAATCAGATAAGTACTTTTCCCACAGCCTGAGCTCATCTCGGGCAGACAGGTTAGGTGGCTAATCTAAATATGTAAACTAAGATCCACAGTCTATACAAAGATGACCCCATATCAAAATTCAAAATGCCCCCTCCCATTGCTGGCTGACTAAATAGTATTGTTTATTTTTTGCAGTTGTTAATTTCTTACCTTCAAATTGTCACCTAGTGTGACAATTTCTTCCTTTTCTTCAGAAAATCCTCTATAAATGAATCTGCGTGTTTAAATGGGTCATTAGTCAAATAGTCTACAAACATCTTCTCAGTATATGACCCTTCTTCAATTGTTTTAAGGAAGGTTTCTGTATTCTTTATTAGTTCAGACAATTCTGTAACAGTAAGGTTGATTTCACATAGCTTGGACTTCATTCTGGCGCTGAGGTTGTAAGCAATTTTCTTATGTTCTTCTGAATGAAGGATTTTGCATATTGCAGCATCAGCTTTGTCCATGAGATTAAATAGTTTAGTATGTTCTTTGGAGTTGCAGTTTTTTCCACACGTAGAGGAACCAACTGGAAGAAATTGTGGAATAAACTGAATAATATAAGTAGTGCAGAGGATAGTTTTGGGATAACCTTACCATGTGCGTTGGGGGATTACACTGCATTTATCTAATACTAGCAGAAGGACCCGGCTTCGCCCGGGTATATTTCCTCTACTTAATTTATTGTTTGTGTGTGTGTCGTTAAAAGATATCGAGAGTGACCTCTATAGCACCCCGACTTCTTAACAATGACCCCCCCCACAGTGCCCCGTTTCCTTAAAATGGGACCTCCCCCACAGCCCCTTCACTTTGACCTTCACAGCAGCCTGCCCCTTTAACAGTGAGTTCCACAGCACCTTACCCCCTTGACAGTGAGCTCCACAGGGGCCCGACCCCTTAACAGTGACCTATACAGCATCTACCCCTTAACACTGACTTAGGTTACAGTCCCCTTAACTGACCTCCACCATTCCTGACCCCCTTGACAGAGACCTCCATAGCGTCTTCCCCTTTAACAGTGACCTCACAGTACCCCGCTGCCCATTTAAGTGTGGCCTCCACTGTCCCCTCCTCCCTTAACAGTGACCTCCACAGTGCCCGCCCCTTAACAGTGACCTCCACAGCAGCCTGCCCCCTTAACAGTAACATCCACAGTGGCCTCCCCTTTAACTGTGACCTCCACAGCAGCCTGCCCCTAGGGTGGCTAGAGCTCCGGTTTTAGGCCGGACAGTCCGGATTTCAGACTCCCTGTCCTCTGTCCGGTGCAGGGCCCGGACGGAGACAGGGATGTCATTTTAAACAGCTCATTCTCAGATAGCAGCTCTGCAGTCTGCGCATGAGCTGCAGAGAGAAAGTCACCCTCCCTCCCACCCCTGCAGCTGACAGAAGGTGAGTTTTACCTTCATTTTTTCAATCCCCATCGGCTGCGGAGTGAGAGGGGTTGTGACCTGACCGGGTCAGGGGTGTGGCTTAATGGGACCTGGGGGCGGGGGTTTTAAGTCCCTCTTTTGAGGTGGCCTGAATTACAGGTTGATTCCATGGTAATTTATGAGGAAACACAGTGGGTAGCAGTGGAAGAAAACATCTTTTATTACTACTAAATGCTAAATATGTGTAAAAATTTACATTATATTAGGTAATGATGATGATTAGGAGTTAGTCTAAAACATAAGGTATATTTATGGTAACCGGAATACCCCTTTAAGAGTGTCATTCACAGCGCCCTGAATACCCCTTTAAAGTAGACCTACAGCAGTGAAAAAAAACTGGCTGGGTTGTTATGGAAATCTGGCGTGAAACTGTCTGTATGTGGAGGCTAAGGGCCTACGAGCTTCCATTGGCTGATAAGGGTCATGTGACCAGGCTTCTATTGGCTAATGAATTTTTTGGGAATATCTCAGGAACGGTACGTCCTGGAGAGCTGAGATCTAGTCTAAAACCTTCCCGGACACCTGATATACCTCTGCCAAATTTCGTGATTGTAGCTGCAATGTGCAGATTCCTTTAGCGGACATACACACGTACATACACTTAGCTTCATATATTAGATGCTTCATGAATCAAAAGTAATTAGGTTATATGAAATATGATTGGTCTTAAGAGTTATCAAAACTAATGCAAAGGTAAAATGGCCTTTTGGCCTATAGCAATCCAATCAATCAGATTGATCATTTTATTTTAAAAAGAAAGTATAGAAGTTTTCATTTGCACCAGTTTTGATAAATCCTCCCCCCTCACTTCCCCGAGGCTGCTAAAAATATCTGTGGATTTCTGTGGTCCAATCTATGCCAATATAGTTTAATTTTGACATAGATCTAGTTGGTATGGTGCATTCTGTTCTATTAAAGGTCCGGTTCATAACTGAAACCAATGGAGCCAAACAGACTCTGCTGACTTTAATAGATTGCTCTTTTAGATGAAAAATAACTTATTTTTCAGCCCTTTTTAGCTGAATCTGTCACAGAGACCACGAACAGAGCCTCCAAAACAGATGTGAACATGCAATTATTGTGATTCAATGCCACTCTCATCACTTTTGAAAAGTAGTTGGAAAGTGGTTCCCTAGAAGCATAATCTTATACCAGATTCAAGAAATGTGGCTTCTTCAAAATATGTCCGTTTTACTTCAGTAGGGGGGAATAATATAAAAATATTGCATCTGTAGACCAAAGTGTTATTTTTAAAGCTGCACCAAATTTATCAAACAGCATTTATTTTTAACACATTGGGCACCAGTTATGCCAAAGCAAACCCAAGCAAACTTGACTTCAAATATTGCCCTCATGATAAATCTCCCCCATTGAGTTGAAAGATAAATATCTATCTCACTACAGCTGCCGATAGGAGCTCCCTACATAGTAATCTATGCAGTTTTCATTAAATTCAATTGTCAGTTTTGCTGTGAGCTGCTTTTAGTTTAGGCAGGGAGAATTTTATTATTTAACTGGATTTGTTTCTCCTGAATGTCTCTCAGTTTCCTTCATAAACCAGCAGTATATGGCAGTACATTCAACAGTCTCTCTCTCTCTCACTCATCCTTTCTCTTTTTCCCAGAACTCTTTCACCCTATTGAAACTATAATAATAGCACTAATAATATAAATGGTTAATAGTAAATTAAATAAATCCTATGTTTCTTACCTTGTTGGGTCAATGTTAGAACCACAAGAGCCAGCAAAGTAGCAAAGCGTACCATAGTTGGTTAATATGGTGACGGTCTGTGAAGATATCATATCAAAGATGTGGCCTTGAACTATTTATGCTTCTATTCATTGAGTCATGGAGGGGTGTGACTGCTTTATTCACAATTAAAGGATTACTCTGATTAATGCTGAACAAACTTTTTTGTCCTAAATGTCACTGCTCAATAGTGAACAAATCTAACAATTATGGAGACTAAAAGGTTACTTGTGTTGTTAACTTTTGACTATTAATTTCTCAAAGGTTTAGAGGATGACTCCAGTCGAGCAAGGAAAAATCAGCTATCATGTGGTGTTTATACTGTATACGTTCCTTACTTAATATTGGAAAAACTTTGGTGGGCACTTATCAAGCCCTGTACTCCAGAATACCGTATTTTGTGCCCTATAAGACGCACCAGCCCATAAGACGCACCTAGGTTTTAGAGGAGGACAATAAGAAAAAAAATATTTTTCATCAGACCTCTGGTCAGACCAGCAATCAGATGCCCAATGTTAATCAGTCCTCAGCTGACAGCCCCAATAAGATCCCCAATGTTAATAAGACCCCAATAAGACCTCAGATTAGACCTTTAATTAGACCTCAGCTCATACCTCAACGTGAAAGACCCCCAATCAGACCTCAGATAAGAGCCCCATGCCTTTTATCAGCCCCCATATGCCTCTCATCAGCCCCCATATGCCTCATATCAGACCCCATATGCCTCATATCAGACCCCTATATTCCTCTTATCAGCCCCAGAAGTCTTATATCAGCCATCTATAGGCCTCTTATCATCCCCCAGTAGTCTTATATTAGTCCTCTATATGCCTCTTATTAGCCCCCAGCAGTCTTATATAAGCCCCCATTGCCTCTTATCTGCCCCCAACAGCTTCTTATCAGCCCCCAGCAGTCTTATATAAGCCCCCATTGCCTCTTATCAGCCCCCAGCAGTCTTATATAAGCCCCCATTGCCTCTTATCAGCCCCCAGCAGTCTTATATAAGCCCCCATTACCTCTTATCAGCCCGCATTGCCTCTCACCATCCCCCAGCGCCTCTTATCAGCCCCAGCAGCTTTTTATCAGCCGCAGAGCCTCTTATAAGCCCCCATTGTCTCTCACCAGCCCCCAGTGCCAATTACCAGTCCCCAGCAGCTTCTTATTTTCCCCCAGTGCCTCTTATAAGCCCCCCCATTGCCTCTCACCAGCCCCCAGCCACATCATATTAGCCCCCAGCAGCCTCATGTGTTATAAAATAAAAAAGCCACTTACCTCTCCTGCTCCTGGACGCCGCCGCTCCGCCGTCCGCGCTCTGTCTTCTTCCTTCTGCCTCCAGCTGTGCTGTGACCCTGCACGCACAGCGTGAGGTCACAGAGTGCCCTCACACTGTGCGCAGCACAGCACAGCCGAACAGAGGGCCAGGAAAGCGGTGAGTACAGAGTCTTCACCGCTTTCCAGTTCTCCAGTGCTAATGAGTGTTTCCATAATGGAAGCGCTCATTAGCATTTACCCCATAAGACGCAGGGGCATTTTCCCCCACTTTTGCGTCTTATGTGGCGAAAAATATGGTAATTACTTTGTAACCTTTTGGGTTGCCTTGTGCAAGCATATTGTGATATTTTTTTTTGTCTGCATTGTGCCTTCCAAAGACACATTTAGAAGTGGAGTAACAAGTTGGTCAGGATTTTAGAGAGGATGACTTTTGTATCACCTTTATTAAATGTGACATCTTAAAAAGTAAAAAAAATAAATAAAAAAAGGCACAACTCCACAGCAGACATCTCCCAGCTGTATCGTATTTTTAATGAAATGGCTACAAGCACTTGCTTCAAATGTACTTTTACCTTGCACCATTCTCATAAATTTTGACACAGGTGCACATAGTAACTCCAATCTAAAAACTAACTTCAAATACGCCTACAATGATACATTCCCCCCTTCTGGTTTTCTGATATTTGCTTTTACATCACTCAGCTATAATCTCTATAGTCCATATTTTGGATGCAGTTGGCAGGTGCACACAACCTTTCCTGAGATTATTTAAAAAAATGAGGCAGGGCACAACATCGAATAATACCTTTTTTTTGACAGTGTGTGTAAGGAGATAAGGACAAATTTGAGGTGATTACCTGGTGTTCTTGTTATTAGCCTCAACAACTATATTAGTAAAGATTTGGCTCCAACAGGGGTTTGGATCAGCAGCAAGGGTCTCATGATCCACGTCACTTGTAGTAAACAGAACACTTCTCCAGACGGGCAAACAATTGTTTTGAAGAAAAATAAACAATAAGAATGTGTTTGTATCTGTGCTAGATCCAGTATAACACTAGAACTGCGGAAGGGGTCAAAATGACCCCTTGTCTTTATTTTTTCTTCAATAATTTATTCCGTTTTTTACTATTTTCCTCCATATTCTTTGACTTTTATTTATTTTTTGTTCTCTTTACAATATGTATTGTAAAAATTGTTATTTTTTTCATTACTTTTCGTGTAACATACCTATAACAGCTGAAGGGGTCAATTTGACCCCAGTGAAATTTCTCCTACAGAAATGAATGTGAATCCTGATCTACCACAATCTTTGCCTCATCTCAGCAGGCTCAGTCAAATACCTCATCTGTGAAGATGGTTGCAAAAGATGGAACTTAATGGGAGATCATGGATGCCAATTCATCATTGTCTGGAAGGAGATCTGCTGTGAATGTCCTAAAAGAGAGAGGAGGTCCTACTACATACACCTTTCACTGAGTGGATGATTCTTTCATTAGTGCATTCCGTCTGCTTTTTGATGAATCGATGCTTCTTCTCATGAAAAGACACACAGAGTCAAATGCTCGGAAAGAACTAAGCAACAACAAATGGACTGTGTCACTTGAGGAGTTGGAGACAATGATCAGCATCATGTACGCCTGGGGTGCTTTTTGTGCAAAGAATATCTCTCTGGATGATCTTTGGTCATATTCTTGGGGACCAAAATTCATCAAGAACATGATGCCGAGGGACAGATTTCGGGAGCATCTAAGATTCCTCCGTTTGATGAGAAATCAACTCGTACATCACGCCTGTCAACTGACAAGTTCGCACTTGTCTCTGAAATTTGGGAAAAGTTTGTGGAAAACTGCCTTCATTGTTATCGCCCAGGTGAAAAGAAAACTATTGATGAACAATTACTTCCAAGCAAAACAAGATGCAAATTTACTCAATTTATGGCAAACAAGCCAGACAAATATGGACTCAAATTCTGGATGGCTGCAGATGTAGAAACAAAGTATGTCTGCAATGCCTTCCCATACCTCGGAAAAAACGATGCCCGCCCAAACAATCAGCCACTGGGAGAGTACGTTGTTCTCCGCCTCATGAAGCCATTTCTAAACCAAGAAAGGAGCGTGACGACAGACAACTTCTTCACGTCTCTTCAACTTGCCAAGAAGCTCCAAGAGAAGTCTATAAGTCACAACTCCACAGCAGGCATCTCCCAGGTGTATTTTTACAAAATTGGCACAATTACACTGCCCTTGCACCAAATGTATTATTACTATGCACTATTTTCATAAATTTGGGCATAGGTGCACATAGAAACTCCAATCTAAAAAATAACTTCAAATACGTCTACGATTAAAAATGTCCCCCTTTGGGAGCACACAACTCAGCTCCTCCCATAGTGACAAAAAAATTCAAATGGCCAAAATAGTGGATCTGATTTATTTTTTAAATTGGCCACGTCATCATAATTTAGACACACCATTCCTGGTTATCATAGATGCTGCTGGTTTATGATAAGTTTTGCCCTATGTGTCATAGGCCTAATATCATTTTTTTCTTTTCAAGCCCCATCATCACTAGGGTCAATTGCTATAATGCATTTGAAGAGGATTTCCTATACAGACAATGACACAGAAGCTCTGTCTGTCATCATGACATTCATATGAGGTCTACCACAGGGCCATGTTAATTCTCTAAGGAGGATCCCATCCTCAGTCAGGATTTTCCCAGCATAAGAGTCCCTGCTCT
This sequence comes from Rhinella marina, assembly GCA_900303285.1. Taxonomy (NCBI): domain Eukaryota; kingdom Metazoa; phylum Chordata; class Amphibia; order Anura; family Bufonidae; genus Rhinella; species Rhinella marina. Next base: position 1,709 of record ONZH01006883.1, on the reverse strand, counting down.
GACTCTATATATGAACATGAAAGGGGTATTCCCAAGCATGGTCACTATGTTTGAGGACACTCTGTGTATATAAGTCTAATTTAGACTCTGTTTTTGAAATGTTTCTGTGAGGATTCAAACTCACAACCATCTACAATAAAGGCAAGAGCCTTAACCACTGGGCTATAGAGCTAACTGCTGAGAAAGTGCTGAGAAAGTGCTGAGAAACCTCATAGAAGTTTCTCTTGTATAATACAAGAGAAACTTCTATATAATACAAGAGAAACTTCTTGTATAATACAAGAGAAACTTCTATGAGGTTTTTAATATAAGAGAAACTTCTACGATGCTTTTCAGCAACAACTTAGCATTGAGCTCTATAGCCCAGTGGTTAAGGTTCTTGCCTTTAATGTAGACGATTGTGCGTTTGAATCACCACAGAAAGATTTTAAAAATAGAGGCTAAATAAAACTTAAATACACAAGGTGTCCCCAACAGTGAAAAGTTTTATTTTATTGAGAAAAAAAAATGGAACAAATAACACATGTATCAACCCACACCAACCTTTTTAACTTGTGTAACCAGTATTTTTTGTTGCGAAAGGTGGCAACCCTAACAGCACAGGATGTCTATAGGCCAGCTCACTGCAGCAAGCTAAGCCTCATCGGGACTCACCTCGTAATTTTTTTTTCTTTTTATTGCGATATTCTGACCCTCATAACTTTTTTATAGTTAAGTCCACGGAGATGTGTGGGGGCTCATTCTTTGCAGGACGATCTGTCGTTTTTGACAATACCATTTTGTGGTGTGTATGACTTAATCACTTTTTATACAATTTTCTTGGGAGATAAAGTGATGAAAAAATGCGAATCTGCCCATATGGGCTAACGTTTTTTATTGTAATAGTATGGATGTTTTCGCATGCAGCAATGCCCATAATGCTATTTTTTGTTTCTTTTTATTTTGGGGAATGAAGATGATTTTAATTTTTAAGTTTTATATTATTATTTTTTTTTTACTGTTTTAATTTTTTTTTTAGTTTTTGTTAAGTCCTCCAAGTGGACCACAACTTACAATCATCAGATGTAAATTGCTCCATTAGTCTGTATAGAAATAACTATATCACAGTTCACTGCTGCCACCTAGTGGCATGACCTGATATATACTAACAATGAGCCTGGAAGCCTTGTACAGGCTGTGGCTTATTTATACAACAGTGTGCATTCCCCAATCTGCGCTGGGGTAAAGCGTGCCAATAGAGGAATCCCATGCTTCCGGTTTGTAACACTCTCAGAAGTTGTGAGTGAGGGAAACTCATTGCTATGAGGGGAGGGGACATGTGGAGTATTCTGGGGCCATAGTAACATAGAAACATAGTTTATAAGGCCGAAAAAAGACATCTGTTTATTCAGTTCGGCCTGTTATCCTGCAAGTTGATCCAGATGAAGGCAAAAAAAAACCTGTGAGGTAGAAGCCAATTTTCCTCACTTTAGGGGAAGAAATTCCTTCCCGACTCCAATCAGGCAATCAGAATTTCTCCCTGGATCAACAACCCCTCTCTAGTAACTATAACCTGTAATATTATTACCCTCCAGAAATACATCCAGGCCCCTCTTGAACTCTTTTAGTGAACTTACCATCACCACCTCCTCAGGCAGAGAGTTCCATAGTCTTACTGCTCTTACCGTAAAGAATGCTCTTCTATGTTTGTGAACAAACCTTCTTTCCTC
>ONZH01006882.1:452500-545183 GCA_900303285.1 Rhinella marina | reverse complement strand
GCAATTAGGTTAGGGTTCCAGAGGTGGAACCTGCTCCTATCAGGCATTTATGGGATTATCCCTTTAAGGTAAGACATTGTCAATATTATGGCTGTAATGTTTGATAAATTTCATTTTATCTGGAAAACAGGTACTACATTTGATATTCAAATTTAAGCATCAGTCAGGGGTATGTTATGAATTTGCAATTTTGCAGAAATGGAAGTGAAAAATATCACATTTCTGAGAAATCACTAATTAGCTGACAAGTTCCAGACATTATTACCATCATTTCCCAGCAACACTTTTATTTTTTAATTATAGGTGTTATTCCAGAGCTTGAATGAGAGTTAAGGAAACACAAATATCTGACACTGTAGGAAAACAGTACTTAAACTAAAAAAGCAAAAAGGTCAAGAATATTTCTTTCATGAGTATGTGCTGAGAATCCTCTAGATATTAGGTTGAAGTGCCTATCTTCTTTTTCTGACTGTTTACTTATTATTCACTATAATATGTTAGTCATAAATAAATATAGTTATGTGATATTACAAACAAAATTCAACAGATCTGTCTTCTGCACAGACTGTACATCAGTTGTTAAGTAAGTAAACACAGTAAAACAACCTTAAAGTTTTCTCCTACAGTTCACTGTCACATTACAAATGAAAAGTACACTGTGCATCAGCGGAGAAAATCTGGAATGCAAGCAAATATAGAACACAAAGCCAAATACATCAATAACACACCCAAAAAAAAACAAAGAAATCTAGAGTGCAAACTACCTAGAACATAAAACCATGGAAATGTAGAACACCGCCCATACAAATGTACACAACAAAACCATTTAAAGCACAAAAATATACAAATCTAATAAAGAAAACACATACAAATACTGTAAGATGAAAACATATGCAAATCAAGAACACAAATCTAGAACCCCCCCCAAAAAAAATAATTGTAGAACACAAAATGATACAAACCTCAAATGCAAAACATGCTAATCTAAAGCACAAAAACACAAACATTAATAGAAACTGATTGTTAATTGATAAAATGTTAAACAATAAAGTAGAAAAAGTCACTTTTCATATTCATACTCTTAGGGAAAGTAAGTATCAGACAGAGATGAACGAACCAGTTGAAACTCGTTTCGGGTCCAAATCGCAAAGTTCAGTTTGGAACTAAATCAATTCGGGCTGAACCTAAGTTGCTCAAATTGCCCTGAAAGTTGGCATATAACCCCCTCTAGCATTCTAGGAGTCATAATTTTTAGGAAAACTTGTTATCTCTTTTTGTTTATATTTTATGGATTTTTTACCTCACCACTCCAACATCCCCAAGCTGTGAAACACAACAGCAGCAATGGTAAATGATGTGACACTGACATACATAGCTATGGGTAAACGCACATTTGATGGTTTTATCATACAGTGCGTTTAAAAAGACACCACATCGGCACATGCCTCATGCTTTTTCATATTCCAAAACTTTCAAAAATTGTCCCTTATCAGGAGAAGATGATGTTTATGACATTAAAATAAATAAATAAAGAAGTGTCTTTGGGGAACGTGGTGTTGGCAAGTGGCATTAGTGGCATGATGAAGGCCACAGCAACAGCCTTACAGAACGTAATGGTAGGCAGACAGACATCAAGAGTGGCAAGATGGGGCATCGGCAGCAAGGAGAGGTTCACAGCATTCATCATGCCTGGACTATGAGAAAACTTCTGTATTAATACAGTAATCATGCATATGCTAACTCATGAAATTTAAGATCCCCCAAAATCTTGACTTTTACCCTCAGTTTCTTTAGCAAGGCAGTGGTCGTCTTGGAGGTCTGTTTGGGGTTGTTATGATGTTGGAATATTGCCCTGCAGCCCAGTTTCTGAAGAGAGGGGATGATGCTCTGCTTCATTATGTCACAGTAGATGTTGGTATTCATGGTTCCTTCAACGAACTGTAGCTCCCCACAGCCATCAGCTTATTTGCAGCCGCAAACCATGACACTCCCACCACCATGCTTGACTGAGACCTTGTAACACTAATGAGTGACATGACAACGGGGAGGGAAAATGGCTAATTGGGCACAATTTGGCCAATTTAACTTAGGGGTATACTCACTTTTGTTGCCAGCAGTTTAGACATTACCTGTGTGTTGAGTTACTTTGAGGGCACACCAAATGTACACAGTTATACAAGCTGACTACTTTACATTGTATCAAAGTGTCATATATTCAATGTTGTCCCACTTTTATAAGATACTGTGTATAAATACATATATGCTACTTAATTATATTGAACGCCACAAAAAAAGGATTTCTGTAAAAATGGGGAAACAAAATGAAATCATTTGCTTGCAGGTAGCTACCTTTGAAGTGCACCTGAATTCCGTCTTACAAATTCTGTTATTTTCTGTTATAACCATGTTTTAAAACAATAGTTTACATGAAAATATGTATTTGGTGCTTATGCAGTTGTAAGGACCCATAAAATCAAGATCTTTTATTAGTTACACTGCATGGTACATTGAGTTAAAAAAAAAAGGAGAAAATGTTTGTTTTTTGCATTATCCCTCAAAAACAATAAAAGCCAATAAATGCTATATATATTCCAAACAGTATGAAAAACTTTAGCTCATTCCACACAAAAACAACCCCTCATTTGGCTACGTGAGCATATAAATTAAACATAAATATGGGTCTTGAAATACATAAACACAAAAAGATTATTTTTTCCATAAAATATATTTTTATTATGGAAACCAAAACTATAAACCAAACAAAACTATACATATTTATTATCACCTCAATTGTACCAACCCATAGAATAATGTCGACATATTATGTTTAACACACGGTGAACTGCACCGTTTTTTTTTCCATTCACCCCTCCCCCCCCATATGTGACTGAATTAATGGTAATAAATTCTGTACATGTACCTTAAAATGGTGACAATGAAAAATATTACTCATCCCACAAAAAAACCCCTCATACAGCTACACTTAATGAAGTTATGGCTCTTTAACCCCTTCCCGACCGCCGCCGTACATGTACGGCGCGCGGGCGGTGCGGGGACATGACGCCCGCTCGCGGGTGCGGCGGGCGTCATGGCCGGCAAGTCTCTGCTGTTTCTAACAGCAGAGACTTGCCGCATCTTACCCTCCGTCTTCGGAGACTTCCAGGGCCTTCTGATGCCGTGATCACACGTGATCACGGCATCAGGAAGCGTCTGAACCCGGAAGCCCACGCTTCCGGGTGGTGTACAGACGCCCCGATTGGCCAATCGGGGTGTCTGTACACCATATGAAAACTGTAATCCTCGCTGGTGAGGATTACAGTTTTCAAACTGCAATTCTTATTCTGGCCACTAGATGGCAGGCCAGGATAAGAAATGAGCAATTCATGGTTTTAACTGCATCTAGTAAATCCATGATTGCTCATAAAGAAAAAAAACAAAACACAATAGATCAGATGATATTTGAGCTTTAAAATAATCACAGAAAAATTAAAAAAAAAATGTTAAAAAATATAAAAAAAATAAAAAAGATATAAAAGTTCAAATCACCCCCCTTTCCGTATAAGTAAAAAATAAATACCTAAATAACAATAAATATAGACATCATGGGTATCACCGTGACCGAAAACGCCCGTACTTTTAAAATATAAAAAAAAAATTTCAATACGGCGAATTGTGTGGCGGAAAAAAGCGTCCAAATGGCGATTCGCAGTTTTTTGTCCCTTTTTTTTTCTAAAAAAAATTAAATAAAAAGTGATCAAAAAGTCATACACACCCCAGAATGGTATCAATAAAAACTTCAGACCGCCCCGCAAAAAATGAGCCCCCATACAGCTCTGTACACATAAATACCAAAAAGTTATAGGGGTCAATATATGACAAGGAAAAAAAAAAAAAAAAAAAAAGGGCAACTTTCTAATTATTTTATCACCATCTAAACGCAGGAAAAACTATACATATTAGGTATTGCCGGATTCGTATTGACCAGTAGAATGAAAGTAACGGATCAGTTTTAATGCACATCGAATGCTGTAAATAAGAAACCCGTAGAACTGTAGCGGAATAGCGTTTTCTTTGCAATTTCACCCGGTTTGGAATTTTTTTCCCGCTTCCCACTACACCGTATGCAATATTAAATGGTGGCGTTGGAAAGTACAACTTGTCCCGCAAACAACAAGCCCTCATACAGCTATGTGAACAGAAAAATAAAAGAGTTATGGCTGTTTGAAGGCAGGGAGCACAAAACGAAAATGCAGAACCGAAAAAAGCTCCGGTCGTGAAAGGGTTAAAAGCAATAATAATAAAAATGCTGCATTCAAACAACAAACCTTCAAGTGGTTAAAGGGGAAATCCAGCCAAAAAGAGATCTTTAAAAATGTGATAGATTCATGGAGAAGATCACACTGGTTGAATTCGTGAGCCAAGACCTCTGACAACTTAATAGCCACAAAGCACTCAACTGCTTTTTTCCACTTATACATTTCTTTTACAGAAATTCTTGGATTTTTTTTTTGTCACAGATTTCCACTTATGGAAGATCTAAGAATGTAAGGCTAGTTTCAACTTAGCGGCAAATTCTTCCAGCAGACTATTCGGGGATAGGAACAACCTGTTGGAAGACATTGTATCCAGCATATCCAGAAATGGCTGAAGCACCACCACGCCCCATTGACTATAATGGTAACATCCTGCTGGGAGAACTTACCACTAGTGTGAAACTAGCCTAAGAAATTGTAACTCTCCATATAGCATTGCAGCCCTTTTATTCTCAAAACAGTGGTGATACAAATGTGGTACAAATAAAGGGTAAGCGGAAAAAGATGGGGGTTAGCACATCCCAATCTGCAGATGCACATCCCCATGGCTGAAGGCACAAAACAAAAAAAACACAATGCAACAGCACTCTGCAAACACAAACAATAAAGTAAATACAATAGTGCCATACTCACTATAGAACATGTACTAATGCTAATGCATTAGCATTACTTACATTTTGTACAGAATAATTTGTACCTGTCCACCAATGAAATGATCTGAAATGGTCATTTGCACAATCAGGACGCATATTACAAAATTACAATTCAAAAAAGCATGAATTGTTATCACTGAGATCTAAAATGAATGCTTATTTAGAAGTAGTACATTCTGTTATTTCTTTATTGATAGATAAATATCTGCTAAAATGTATTTTACAAGGGCTAAAATTGATTCCTTTGTTCAGAGAAGGTCTTTGACCTTCAGTAAATAATATGTTGCTATTTAGAGCATCTTTTTTTATTAGAAATTAGTATATCCCAAACATGTCTTTGTTAAGCTTATAGTACACCTGCAGATAATAGTTAAGATCATCACTAATAAGCGTCCGTATGACCGATCACTAGAGATGATCTGGCAGTGTAATAATGCCGTTAATAACCCGATAAATGAGCAAACATGGACAGATCATGCTTTGTAACCAGTGCTCTGCTGCTGGCAAATAATGATTCAGAAAGGGGACGAGAGATGACGTTAGTGATCGCTTGTCCCCATACTGAGGATGAGATAGCTGCATGTAATAGCAACGGTCCCCTCTGCTAGTGAGCAGGCGATTGCTGGGAAGGGACCCTTCCCTCCCAACAATCACCTGCAAAAACTGCAGGTGTACTATAAGTTTTAGCCTTGCCATTTTGATCAAGTGCCAAGGAAAGGAATGAAAGGAATGATATGTGCAAAATGCAAATACATCAGTTAAACATTGATGTTAAGGCTACTTTCACATTTGCATTTTTTGCTGGCTTCGTCATGGATCAGCAAAAACGCTTCCGTCATGATAACACAACTATCTGCATCCGTTATTAAAATAGCCATGGCGGATCAATCTCTGAAACCATTGTAAGTCAATGGGGGAAAGATCTGCAGCGAACAGGCCGCAGGGGCAATATGTGTGAGTTATGGTGGGCCGATGGGTGTAGTAGTAGTTTACTCACGGTTCTGTAGGGCTATCTGGGCCAGCGTGCAGTGAATGAAAGGACAGCACCAGTTCTTTCCGGGCACACTCTGTTGTCTAGGGCCTTCCGCCAGATAGTGGTTGAGGTGCCCTTCGTTTTAAAGGAGCCTGGGAGGACAGGTCCCTGGTGTTCGTGACGCCATCTCCGCAAGGTGCAATTGAGGATGATTAAGAACAAGGAGAGTCAATGGCTGAGAATAACCGGAACTTTACTTAAAGCAATTACATTGAGGTAGGTACTATTCCAGAAAAAGTGCTTCTCCTTACAGTGATGGGGTTGAGCTGCAGTTCCAGACAACAGGCTTGGTTAGTGGTGCATACAGGCTTTACTCATTTGGTGTATATGATATATGTTTCTTAGCTGTGCCTCACTTACTCTCACTAGACTTCCAGGTACTTGGATCTTTAGAAAACTCTCATTTAGCGTCTGCAACCTACAGGGTGGTCTCCCTAGCGGCAGGCATTAATCCTTCGCTCCATTATTTGTAAAGCTTGCCTTTACACACAAAAGTCCACTATGTCCCTTGCTGGACAGTGGTACTGCAAAATGATTCTGTACTCTGGGTCTTGGTTCCTTTCTTAGATTCCCCAGCTGGCAAGTACCAAAGGGACACACATCAGCTACTACATGGTCTTCTTTACTCTCCTCACTCCTCAACTCAACTTCCTGTGAAAGGCCTGTTACTTATTAAAGATGTCATGGCACCATCTAGTGGTGACTAAACCGTAGTGCGGTGATCATCCTGTTATTAGGAATGTGCAGCTTAATACATGTAAAATAAACATTGGCATAAAATGACATGCTGAAAGATTTAGGGACCCACTACTAGCACATAGTGGGACGTTGCAGATCTGTTTTCTTTTGTGTCAAAGAAAAACGATCCATCCCCATTGACTTACATTGTGAGTCATGATGAATCCATCTTGCTCTGCATCCCAGGATGCAATCAGAAACTCTTCTTGCAGCGCTTTTGTTTTGTGTGCGTCATGGGAATACAATTCTGGTGCACTCTGTTCCTTTCAGTTCAGTTTTGTCCCCATTGACCATCAATGGGGATAAAACTGAAGCGTTTTCCTCCGGTATTGAGATCCTGTGACGGATCTCACTAGCGGAAAGAGAAAGCGCAGATAAGTAGCCTAAGAAGGAAAATTATCCATTCCTTTAACATACAAATAGTCAATACAAGAGCATGTAACTATTCCAATTATATATGCTATTAATATGATTAGCATGTAAATGATTATGAAAATGATTATGGGATATTTAACAAATTTGACACAAATTATGGGAACACAGACTTCTGCAAAACCAATTTTAAATATTTCCCTCGTGATAAATCCCTCTATGTGAATTTTCTTTCTCTTTATAATACTTACATTCAGTTTTGGCATGAAAACCTTAATACAATATATTAAAATGTCTTTTACTGAATGTCCTTTTACATGTTGCAGGATGTAGTGAATATGAGACCCTTATAAAATAGATGATTAAAGAGTGTTGTGCCCTGTAATTATATTGCCCCAGTACAGTGCAGCCATACACCAATTACAAATAAAATCCAATTATATTTTAAAGTTCACAAAAAAATACAATATGGTGTCACATCCTCACAGCATGAACTGTGAGGCAATAACTGGGAAATGTAAGGTACAGGAAAAATTTAAAACTCATTTAATGAAACAAATAAAAATTGATACAACATTGAATTAAAAATGGTTTAAAGGTCATGTAGAAGCCACCAATGGTTTCTGCATACAGTCTGTTGTAGATTGTTAGTACTATTATACTTCAAGGGGTTGTCCAAGTTAATAAAAAATGTAGAACTTTTTTTTAAAAATTGGCAGGTCTGTATAGCTATTAAATTACAGCAGTGCCAGTAATGTATACAAAATCATGCATTTTTTATTTTAATTAGTGTAACTATAAATCCGAGTGGACTCGGCATGCATTTTGGTACCTGCATCCCTGAATTAGTGGAGGCCTTTGAAGCACCAAAAATGGTAAAAGGCACAGTGGATCCAGCATGCATGTGGAAGCAACACCCCCTGATTATACGGAAGCCAAGGTTGGCACATAACAGGTAGGAAATAGTCTTAGGTTCCCATCCTACAGAGATCACCTTGACGATTTGGTGGACGGATTCAGATAATTTTGTACAAAATATATTTGCCAAGAATCTGTAATTTACTAAACAAGCATAGCATTAGCTTCAGAATACCTCATATTACTATGGCATTTTGTGCTTTATCTGGTTGGCAGTGTGCCGTTGCATTGTATGTATTTTCCTTTCCTTGTGCATTTAGGCATAGCAACGTGCACCTGCGCACTGGGATGTGCTGACTGAAATTCCCCTTTTTTTCTTTGTAAGTTTGTACTGGAGGTGTGGCTACTCCATTTGGTCATGCACTCCTGACTAGCCCATCTGCCCCATAGGTTGATTTTAATTAGTGTAACTATAAAGCTGAGTGGACTTGGCATGCAGGTTGGTACCTGCATCCCTCAATTAGTGAAGGCCTTTGAAGCACCAGAAATGGCAAAAAGCAGAGTGGATCCAGCATGCATGTGGGACCAACACCCCCTGATTATACGGAAGCCAAGGTTGGCACATAACAGGTAGGAAATAGTGTTAGGTTCCCGTCCTACAGAGATCACCTTGATAATTTGATGGACGGGCTCAGATAATTTTGTACAAAATATATTTGCCAAGAATCTGTAATTTACTAAACAAGCATAGCATTAGCTTCAGAATACCTCATATTACTATGGAATTTTGTGCTTTATCTGGTTGGCAGTGTGCCGTTGCATTGTATGTATTTTCCTTTCCTTGTGCACTTAGCCATAGCAACGTGCACCTGCGCACTGGGATATGCTGACTGAAATTCCCCTTTTTTTCTTTGTAAGTTTGTACTGGAGGTGTGGCTACTCCATTTGGTCATGCACTCCTGACTAGCCCATCTGCCCCATAGGCTGATTTTAATTAGTGTAACTATAAAGCCGAGTGGACTCGGCATGCATGTTGGTACCTGCATCCCTGAATTAGTGGAGGCCTTTGAAGCACCAGAAATGGCAAAAGGCAGAGTGGATCCAGCATGCATGTGGAACCAACACCCCCTGATTATACGGAAGCCAAGGTTGGCACATAACAGGTAGGAAATAGTGTTAGGTTCCCGTCCTACAGAGATCACCTTGACAATTTGGTGGACGGGCTCAGAAAATTTTGTACAAAATATATTTGCCAAGAATCTGTAATTTACTAAACAAGCATAGCATTAGCTTCAGAATACCTCATATTACTATGGCATTTTATGCTTTATCTGGTTGGCAGTGTGCCGTTGCATTGTATGTATTTTCCAATAACTGGGAAATGTAAGGTACAGGAAAAATTAAAAACTCATTTAATGAAACAAACAAAAGTTGATACAACATTGAATTAAAAATGGTTTAAAGGTCATGTAGAAGCCACCAATGGTTTATGCATACAGTCTGTTGTAGATTGTTAGTACTATTATACTAATATTACTAATACTAATACTAATAATAATATTACTATACTAATATTATAGGGGTTGTCCAAGTTAATAAAAAATGTAGAACTTTTTTTAAAAAAAATTGTCAGGTCTGTATAGCTATTAAAGTACAGCAGTGCCAGTAATGTTTCAAAATCATGCATGCCATGTATAAACTGTACACATTTTGCATTTTTATTTTTAAGCTGTGTTTGCAACTAATATGCTTTATGAATGACAATTTTAGTAACAAACATTTACAGGATAGTTTTTAAAGAAAAATATGTACAACTGCATAAAGGTAGTCAGGAATGTAGAGTGATGGGTGGTATTATGACAATGTGCATAATGTCTAGAAATACACCTATATGAAATTTAAATTTTTCAAACTTTTTTTAATTAATAGTTTAAATACAAATGATAAAAAGCAAAAAAATATATATAAGATATAGTATACTGTGATCTATGATGTCAAACACAACCTAAAATGTGCTGATGCTACTAATGCTTTTAGATAAAATGCAGCCCTGGGCTGTGGTGGCTCAAATGCTGATACAGTGTACCAGTATCATTTAGTCAATTGGAAGGCAACATAAAGAGATCTCCAGCATTGATCTTTATGACTTCAAGGGCTATTGCTAGGGTCAAACGATTAGGGACACAAGCTCCAAGTCTTATGTGAAGTGAGATAGGATGTCTAGTTGTCTACATGCACCTAGTGTTGCTTACATTGCATATTCTAAGGCCAGCCATTCCCTTTAGAAAGCTGCCGAACTTACAATCCTTCAGCCAACAACTATCTCCCACCTGCAAACCACACACCCCAGAAACTTACTTGCTTAGCTTGGCGAATTATGTATGTGTCAGGAGAAGGCCACCGCTAGATCTCTCTGGCAGCTGATTATTTCGCTATAATGAAAGGATAGAACATTTCAAATCTAATCTTCAACCCCTGGTGAAAAGTTGGGAGGCCACCATACAATGATGGAGATGGTTGACTAGTCATGACAAAATTACTCAGTAGACATTTACCTAATGTACAGAATATGGCAAGCTATATGTAAAGTGTTGATTTTCTTTGACAGCATTTCAACAAACATTGCCCTCTGATTTATTACATTTTCTAGGTCATTAACTTCTTTGCACCTCCATGCCTTGATGCATTTCACACTGCATGTTTCCAACATATTTAAAATTATACTACTCTCTCTAGACTGCCAAAAACAATATATCAAGTCTTAAAAGCCCTCCTGGAAGTGACCTTTGTTGATGCAAGAAAAGCTGTTGGCACTGTGGACAGCATTGCATAATTTTGTCTAGACACTTTCTCCCTTTCAATCTCATTACTCTATATTTCTGTATGTGTAAGCATGGAAATAGAGTAAAATGGATTTCATTTGAATTTTCAAAATGGTATATTCACTCCACAAAAAGCAATGAGAAATAGGACAGAATAAGACAGACAGCAGAATGCTGGAAATTGCTGTCAAGCGGTAAGATAAAAAGACCAACTAATAGCAATACAAATCAGTGAATAAAAAAGTAAGATGTTGACTTTACTTAAAAAAGAAGTTCTGTTTATATGTGAAAAAATACTTTAAAAAGCTATGTTCTGACTTTGTATTTTTGAGATGTTTTGTTTAAGAAATCATCAACTAAGTATTTGTTTAGTGGCTTAAAGGGGTTGTCTTACTTCAGCAAATGGCATTGATAATGTACAGAAAGTTAATACATGGCACGTACTAATGTATTGTGATTGTCCATATTACCTCCTTTGCTGGCTTGATTCATTTTTCCATCATATTATACACCCATTTCCAGCAGTTAAGACAACCATGCAATCCAGCATCGGTGGTCGTGTTTGCACACTACCAGAAAATGCCTTAGGTACTTCAGAGAGATCAAGGCTACCAGTGTGAATGAACAACTTTCCCCATCTCAAAGGGGAAGACGTTCGGACCCCAGCAGCACAGCGGTCCCGGGGAAAGCCCTCTCAGATTCTGTGCTTACAACTGACCATGATATCTGAGGGTCTAAGTGTCTGTGATTGCTGTTTTCGTCTATCGTTGATGTTAGGTCAATATCTGCTGTTTAAAACAGAAGAAACATAGTAGCTATGACCGCCGCTGTGTTCAGGAGCAAGCACCATCTTTAAAGACCCAGTTGGGAAGTGGTTAAAGACCCATCAGGCCTTTGATTTCTAGCATGTGACAGATTCAGTGGTGCTATTATTTTATTTTTCTGTTCTTAGAGCAGCTCAGAAAAGGTGAAAAAAAATGGTCCAGATGTAAATACAGCTTAAGGCCTTGTTCAAAAGTCAGTTATTTGATCAGTTATTTCCATCAGTTTTTGTGAGCCAAAACCTGGAGGGGAGGCTACTTAGAGATAAGGTAATGCACAAATCTGCACCTGTTCTGTGTTTTTGACCCGCACCTGGTTTTGACTCACAATAACTAATGGAAATAACTGATGGAATAAATAACTGACGCGTGAACAAGGCCTTAAGGGCTTATGTAGATGACAGTTGTTTTTTTACACATCTGATCCACATTTTTTGCGAATTGAACGCGGACCGAATCCCATCAATAGGGCTGCAAAAGCTGTGGACAGCACTCCATGGGCTGTTCTCATCACATGTCCATTCCATGGCACCCCCAAAGAAATAACATAAGGACAGTTCTATAGCGGGCCAGGCGTTCCATTCAGAAAAATTTGGAAAGCACACGGCTGTATCCATGTTTTGCGGATTCACAATTTGGAGGGCATGAGCCCTTACAGTGTTGTTCTATTTATGACTATGACAGCTTTATCTCGCTTTTTAGTAAAGAATAGCCTTACATCACCTAGAGGAAACAGGAAATATCAGTACTTAGGGGTAAGCAGATTTGCAGTAGTCATCCAGTAAATTCCTTGTGGAAAAGCCCAGATATACTATATGTTCCCGAAACTGTAGGAGGGGTTATTGTTTTGTTTTATTGCATGAATTATAACTCCACTTTATACACAATTAGCCAGTGGACTACTCTGCAACTTTTTCTGCGTTACAGTGAATCTTCAGTCTTGTTAATTTCCTCTACATAATTCCTTGGGGTGGATTATAGCAACTGTGGATATCTTTATATATCTTTATAGCTATTGTCTTTGTAGATCTGGACAGCATTTGAAACCTAAGGCACATCTCAAGATGAATCTCTGTGGGCATTTTCTATATTAGTATAAGATTGCCTGTTTTGTCTATTAGATCAAGTAGGCACCAGAGATGAGCAAAATTTTATTCGCCGAACATTCGCCGAACTTTTCCTAAGATTCGTATATTCGACGAATAGATTCGTTGAATTTATGTACACAATATACGTAATTATATGGCTTTTAGCAAACATTCGCGTGCTAATAACGAACGTTCAGGTAAAAAGGTACGCAACCTCTTTGAACATGTACGCATAAACGTACAAAGTGCGTACGAATATGACAGACTTTGCTGCAGAGGAATGGTGGAGCAGGAGGAACGCTCTGAGTCTGTTCCCTGGCTTCTTATGGATACTGTATCAGCAGATGACAGCAGATCATCCGGCTGAGACTGAGATGAGCGTGCCATCCATTCCACTACCTCATCCATTTCTCCTCCACTATAATTTTGCGCCTTGGTGCGCCTGGTGGAACAACGGCCAAGTATTGCGAATACTACTAGTAGATGCTCCGGCTACAGGTCCTTTGGCACTTCTGCCCTGTGCCACCTTCTCCTTTTTTTTATAGCTCGAGGTCTGGCTGGAACTGGACCCCTTTTGCTTATCCATTCCAGACATTTTTCAATTCACTCTGTGACCCTGCAGCTGGTCTTTGTCCCTGTCTCTCCCTGTCTCTCCCTATCTCTCACTATCTCTCCCTGTCTCTCTCTCCCTGCCTGATTAATTACTAGCACTGAACTGGCCCTGCTCTTTCCCTGCAGTATCCCTGATATGCGTAATATGGATTCCCAGAGCAATTACACCCCAATTTTCACAAAACAGGTCTCAGAGTCTCAGAACTTCACACACAGTGCTTCTGCTCGTCTCAACAGTCGCAGCAGAGGTGATGTGTCACTGGCTTACCGAGCCTGAGCCAATCAGAGCAAGCCCTGCCAGGCTTTTGCACACGATAAACGAACTAAAAGTAAAATTTTGCTAATGAATTGAATTCGTACGCAGTAACAGTAACTTATACGTAGCAATAGCCTATAATTTATAGGACAAACTACGTAGCAAATGCGCACAAAGCCGAAGCGAATCACCTAATATTCGGATTTGCTTCGCAGCTAAAAATTTCCAAGATTCGATACGAATCAACGAATCGGCGAATAGATTCGCTCATCTCTAGTAGGCACATAAAGTAAAATGTGATTTTACAAGGTAGTGGAGTAAATATGAAGAGGAGAGAAAAGAACAAGTACATTTCTAGGTATATATGTATGTGCAATAGTTCACAGAACTGCAGAACTAGACTTGCTTTTTCTGGGTACTAATGGTGTCTCCCAATACTCAGGTTCTCCTAGTATGTACAATAGAGTCAATTAGTATAACAACTGGATGGTCACAAAAACATTATGGCATTGGCAACCAACAAAACTGGCAGTCCACAAATACCCAGAAGTAAACTCCCCAACAGATGATGAGAAGTGAATGATGATGACAAATGGATGACAGCACAAATAGATGAAGTAGGTGGCAGTCAGTTAATGGAGCAGATGAAAGATGATGACAGTATATAGATTGAGAGCGGATAATTGAAGATGATCAGAAATTTGAATACTACTTAGCAAAACACAAAGATCTAGGATCCAGAGACAAGTATAAAAAAAACTAAGCCAACAGGCAATAACAGAATTCACAGGAAAACCAAAAATCTAGGTGCTGGCAGAGGGACTACATATCCCATTCTACACTAACACAACCAACTAGGACTTGATTCTAGGAATACAAGGAATCTGGATACAAATACACAGAACTCACGCTATAGCCAGCAACAAAAGAGCAGAAATTATGAGCATTTTTAAGGTAGGCTTGCGAAAGAAAACTCTTCCCTAAATTGACTATGCTTAGCAATGTGATTAACTGACCCAGATCAGGAGTAAAAACAACTCTCCCAAGCAATGCCAGTAAACAGGAGAAGATGAGACAGCAAGAAAATCCCTGCTGCTTGGAAGAGTATGTGGTTTCTGTGACTTAGTTACATTTACCAGCTACACTGAACAGAAGCTTGACAAAGAGATCCGGCTTGTCATAGTGAGGTGGATCCAGCACTGCCGTATTCATAAAATCGTAATCTTTATTTCATCTAAGGATTTGTATCCTGAGATGAAATAAAGATTCCAGTTTTATGAATACGGAAGTCCTGGATGCTCTTCTTTGTATTTTGCTTCAAAATCAAAATTCCTATGGCTGCAACATCCTACAGCAGAACTGGAACTTAAGCAGCTGATGTGGTATGTTGAGTAGACCAAACAAACATTATGTATTGGGATCTAACGAGATCCACTATGAATACATAAAATACAAGTTGCATCTATGGGGATATAGTGTCATGTCCATAGTAAAGATGAGAGAATTTCTTAAAATTCATTTCAGTCACATTCATCCGAATCGGTGAAGAAATTAGTATACCGAATCAAAAGTGCCTGGAAACCTTCTCTTTCTAAAAATTTTATTTAAACGAGACTAAAGAAATCCTGATTCTACGAAGTCAAAATTCAAAAAAGAAAAATTGGGATGAATTTTGATTGTAATTAGAGATGAGCGAATCAAATCCAACAAAGTGGAATTCGATCAGAATTTAAGGATGAATTTGATTTGCCACAAAGCCAAATTTCCTCATGCTTCACTGTAGCGAATCGATTTAACCTGAAATAGTGTAAAAAAAAATCATACTTACCTCCTCCATTTGCTCGCGGCGGGCTGGGCGCCACCATCTTGATTGATTTAATTTTTTTCTGTTAATTTTACACTGTATTAGGGCCCTTTCACACACCATATGCGCTCCAAGACATACGGTCCGTGAGCGGGCATATGTCCCGGAGCGGCATCGATCGAAATTTTCCAAAACTTTGCTTATCTCTAATTCTAATGAATTGATTTGCTCATCCCTAGCCCATATATATCTGTAAATATATATTGACTTATGGTAGTTGAGGTCCCAATGCCCGTGCACTTGAAGGAACTGCATGGATTTTGGTTGGTCTAATGAACTGTGAATATACCACATTTTATGCTTGAAAAGAACTTCAACAAATAGCATCAGTGTAAAAGTAAAAAATACAATTTTTGAATGACATTTATGGTGAAATACTTCTGCAAGTTTAAACCCCTAGCAACAACCACACATTTCATCACAACATAACTTGAAGAATCTTTGATGTTGGTATATTATTTATTTTTGACAGAAAATGTTACTGAACCATATAGTCATAGTTGGGAAATCATGCAAATTATGCATACAGAAAGAATCAGATAACATATTTTACTGCTGTCCATGAGTCAAAGGAGTACAAGAAGGTACCATAGTTGCTTTCATTACATAGATGTCGGAATATTTCCTTACAATATTGGTCACTGTGGATTGAATGTGCTTTTTCTGAACATGTAATACAGACACACAGTGCACACAAGTATGTCTGGGATGTGTATGCAATCTTCTGTAGGGCAGTGCTGTTAGTTATATAGGTGAAAATGAGGTGACAGACTCCTTTTAAAAGGGTTGTCCCATGAGAATATTCAACAGTTTTGAAACCAGCACTCGGATCTGAATACTTTTGTAATTACATATAATTAAAGGGAACCTGTCACCTCAAAAACAGACATAAAACAGCCAATATTACCTTATAGTAGCCCGCAGTGTGTTATTAATCATGTGTTTGATCAGGTAATTGGATCCACCATACTTGATAAAAATGATGTTTTAAGTGCCATCAGCGCTAGCCTTCCAGTTAGCTTGAAGTCAAGGAGGCAGAGGCCTCCTTGCTTCAAGTCAAGCTAAGCACGCCCCTTACCCGCCCCTCTTGCCTATGAGTGATATAATGCAGTGTGGCCTCCTTTCTACTGCGTGATCCCGTCACCGGCTCCTGCCGTTAGCCGGGTTTCATCTGCTTTTTACAGAAGAACCACGGCACTCAGTAGATTGATATGCATTAAAAACGTGATTTTATTCCATCCGACTTGTATATATTCACTCTTGGCCAACGTTTTGGTCATACCTGACCTTGTTCACGGCCTATTAGTACAAGTTGAGTAAAGTACATAATCAAATTGTGTGAAAGTAGATATAATAACATTGGTAACAGAAATAATAGTCCATAATTATATATATATATATATATATAGTTGAGCTCCATTCATAGTCCAGGTCATATAGGTTGTCAGATGTAAATAACAAATCAATCAAGCTGTCAAAGTAAAATTGAAGAATCATATCAGAATATGTGGAGTATGGAAGTACATTGGATATCAGGCATATAGATCCATCACTTGTGTAGGAGATCTTGTTATAAGAACTTAGTATGAAAATAACTCTGCCAGATCGCTATTATTAGAAATACGGTACTAATGTGCCATGCAGGGGCGTAGCTATAGGGGGTGCAGAGGTAGCAGTCGCTACCGGACCCAGGAGCCTAAGGGGGCCCAAAGACCCTTGTGCCTAAGAAGACACACAAATTACTGAGGGAAGGGGGGCCCAAGATGAACTCTTGCACCAGGGCCTATGAGCCTTTAGCTACGCTCCTGGTGCCATGTATTTAGCAGAGGTAAGTATATGTCGCATTGGTGGTCAATGGTAGTACATACCTTGGTGTAGGAGACATATGGAGTGCGCCATCCCTCTGTGCAAGCCGGCTAAAATAGATGCCAGAATGTTGGGCGCGCGGCTCAGGAAGCGTGGCGCTTGTCATATCCTGCGCATGCGCAGTATGATTAACTGGCAAGCACAAGCGCGATAGGCACCATGAGGCTGGTTTTAGAAAGGGCAGAAGCTGGGGACCGGTATACATATCCAAGGCGTGTAAGTGAACCAGCTATAGATATTAAAGGTATACTAAGATTAAGAGTTAGTGATAACAACACAGCAATGTTCTATGGTAACTATAAGCAATTTAATAAATTACTAATTTATTAGTATGTGTGTGTCTTAACTCTATGGTCTATACTACCTGATGATGGACGTTTTTCATTTGGTCTGTAAAGTAAGAGGAGATATGATTATTGAGTATTCAAAAGTACAAGCTTCTTACAAACAGAAGACTGAGAATTGTAAATTGTACACAATTACATGAATACATAAATATCAATAAGTACAAAAATCAAAGTCTCTATTAAGGCCACGGGGAGAAAGAGTCCCTAATTCGAAGATCCAAAAGGCCTCACGTTCCTTTAGTCATGCTGTTCTGTTTCTGCCTCTTCTTGTAAGGGGAATTTGTTCCAAGACCTGGAATCTCAACTGATTTATTTGATGATTGGTAGAATGAAAGTGGTGTGGGATTGGAAGTTCAGTCTTACGACATCGAATATCTGATTTGTGTTTGAAAATGCGGTCCCGCACACATTGGGTGGTTTCCCCAATGTATGTGAGACCGCACGGGCAGCATATCAGGTAGACTACATATGAGGATGTGCATGTGGATGTGCATGACGTTGGTGCATTGGGCACAGTTGAGGCATGGGTAAGTGCCCGTTTTTTGGGGGGCTAATGTCGTTTGTCTAGAGGAGGGTTGTAGTGGTCCAATGTCAGCCTTCCTTTCGTGTAGAAGTATGGTAAAGTTGAACGTGAGCGTTCCTTCTTAAGGAGTGTTACAGGGTACCCACTGCTTTGGAATTTGACATTTCCTTAAGGCGTTGTTCATGGAGTATGGGGTCCTTAAAGGGGTACTCCCATCTCACAAATGTAGTTTGTATAGTTAGATATAGCCATACCAATATTATTACTAATAGAATGTATTTATATAAAATGTACCGTTTAGAAGATTTTCCTATTTGTATATCCATTGTCCCACACACATCAGTCAGGCCGTTGCCCCTAGTTACGGCCACCGTGGCCATGTAGTAGTGGTGGTCGGCTTGCTCTTGTTCAAACCCGCTCTGAGGTAAATGCTGTATTGTGAACGCACATGAATGAGCATGCGGGGAGACATCCTGACCATTGCGTTTTGGACACTACCAGTCCAAACCGTCCAAAATGCAGACTTTATAAACGGATCCTGCTCCACAGAGATGAATTGATCTTGGAACAAGATCCATTTCTCTGCGTTTTGGAAACGCAGACAAAAATGCTGCAACCCTAAGATGTGTCTCCGCATGCTCATGCAATGTGCATTCACAATACAGCAGTTACCTCAGAGCGGATTTGAACAAGAGCAAGCCGGCCACCGCTACTACATGGCTGCAGTGTTCGTAACCAGGGGCAACTGCCTGACTGATGTGTGTGGGACAATGGATATACAAATAGGTAAATCTTCTAAACGGTACATTTTATATAAATACATTCTATTAGTAATAATATTGGTATGGCTATATCTAATTATACAAACTACATTTGTGGGATGGGAATACCCCTTTAACTATACTCGAAACCCGATGAAATTGTGAACGTGGCAATGAATTCTTTGTATTATTTGGATGACAACTTGAGTATAGTAAAAGTGTGTTTCTGTCTGTTGGTTTGTTGTAAAGATCTGTGGTCAAAGTACCTTCTGGTGTTTTAATAACCTTCATGTCTAGAAAGCTGACATTGGTTTGGTCAACATGAATAGTGAACTGTAAGTCTTGATCAATACTATTTAGGTATGAGTGAAATTCAAGAAGAGAGTCGTGATCACCCTTCCAGATGCAGAAAATGTCATCAATAAATCGATGCCATGTAACTGCGCGTGTTTTGAAAAGAATATTGGGGTAAACATGGTCTTCTTCAAATTTTACCATAAATGCGTTAGCATAATGGGGTGCTATATTCGCCCCCATGGCGGTTCCCCAAAAAAGAAATAGTTGCGTTCAAGCACAAAATGTAATAGCTGAATGCAGAATGTTTGGGCCTGGGGAGATAATTGTGAAGTTTGGAGAAGTGAAGAAACTGTTTGTATTCCTTTGGAGTGTGAGATAGAGGAGTATAGACTATTGACATCTAATGTCACTAGTAAGCTTTCAGATGTGAGGTGTATGCCGGAAATAATCGATAAGAAATGTGACGTATCAAGTAAGAAGGAGCGAGTTTGTTTGATGAGAGGAGTGATTATTTTCTCAAGAAGTATGGATAAGGGGGAGAGAATAGAGTCGGTTGATGCCACTATGGGTCTACCTGGTGGATGAGATAGATTCTTGTGTATTTTTGGGAGTGTATAAAAAACGGGTGTTATGGGATTGTCTTTGGAGAGAAATATGTGGGTAGCTTTGTCTATGTTGCCCTCATTGAGGTGAAAGTCTAGAAACTTGTCAATATCAGCTTTCAATTTATAGATAGGGTTCTGTGACACCTGTTGGTAAATTGTAGTATCAGAAAGTTGGCGTTTAATTTTCTGGATATAAGATGAGGTGTCCATGACTACGATGGCGCCACCTTTGTCGGCGGGTTTTATTGTGATCATTTTGTCAGATCTAAGTGTTTCTAATGCCATGCGTTCCTCACTCAGGAGATTATTGGGGGTGTGTAGTTCCCCTCTTTTAAGGGCCTGCACATTCTTTTGGATTTCTCGATCAATGAGTTCTATGAAAGCTTCAATCCCATGATAGTGTTTTGGTGGCATAAAATTGCTCCTATTTCTTAAACTTAATTGTTGGATGGTGAGATCTATATGCCTGATATCCGATGTACTTCCATACTCCACATATCCTGATATGATTCTTCAATTTTACTTTGACAGCTTGATTGATTTGTTATTTACATCTGGCAACCTATATGACCTGGACTATGAATGGAGCTCAACTATAGATATATATATATATATAATTATTAGAGATGAGCGAACGTGCTCGTAATGAGCACTGTACCGCTCAGCTCCCCTGCGCTCGCATGGGCGCAGGCAGCCGCTTCCATCCTCCTCACCCGACGGAAGCGGCTGCCTGCGCCCATGCGAGCGCAGGGGAGCCGAGCGGTACAGTGCTCGTTACGAGCACGTTCGCTCATCTCTAATAATTATGGACTATTATTTCTGTTACCAATGTTATTATATCTACTTTCACACAATTTGATTATGTTCTTTACTCCACTTATACTAATAGGCTGTGAACAAGGTCAGGTATGACCAAAACATTAGCCAAGGGTGAATATATACAAGTCGGATGGAATAAAATCCCGTTTGTAATGCATATCACTGAGTGCCGTGGTTCTTTTATAAAAATCTGATGCTACTCTACCACAGAGCACTGGATCATTCTAGACACAGGAGTGCCGACCCACTAGCATTGACTGGGTTTCATCTGCTCACTGCGCAGGCCATGGCAGTTCCAGGAATCCAAAGGAATCGTGTGCTGGAGGGCGCGCGTGCACGTGCTGGCTGGAACTGCCAGGGCCTGCGCAGTGAGCAGTAGAAACCCGGCTAACTGCAGGAGCCGGTGACGGGATCGCGCAGTAGAAAGGAGCGCAAGGAGGTCACGCTGCTTTATGTCACTCACAGGCAAGAGGGGTGGGTAAGGGGCGTGCTTAGTTTGACTTGAAGCAAGGAGGCCGCTGCCTCCTTGACTTCAAGCTGACTGGAAGGCCAGCGCTGATGGCGCTTAAAATTAAAACATCATTTTTATCAAGTATGGGGGATCAAATTACCTGATCAAACACATGATTAATAACACACTGGGGGCTACTATAAGGTAATACTGGCTGTTTTATGTCTGTTTTTGAGGTGACAGGTTCCCTTTAAAATAGCATTTTTACAGTGCATTCAAAATGCCCCTTTCACATTTTGTTATGTTGCAGCCTTATGACAAAATATCTTTAAAAAAAATCAAGTTTTTTCCTCTATTATTCTGTACTCAATATGCAATAATGACAAAGTGGAAACAAAATGTTATAAATCTTTACTAATTTATTGAACATGAAAAACTAAAATACTGCAAGTATTCAAACCCTTTACTCAGTACTTAGTTGAAGCACAATTGGCAGCTATTACAGCCTCCATTCTTCTTTAGTATGATGCCACAAGGTTTGCACACCTGGATTTTGGGATTTTTTGCAATATTCTCTGCAGATCCTCCCAATCTCTGCCAGGTTGAATGGGACCATCAGTGGACAGCCATTTTCAGGTCTCTCCAGAGATGTTCGATTGAGTTCAAGTCAGGGCTCTAGCTAGGCTGCTCAAGATCATTCACAGGGTTGTCCCTAAGCCATTCTTGTGTTTTCTTGAGTGTGTGATTAGGTCTTTGTGTTTTTGGAAGGTGAACCTTTTGCCCAGTGTGAGGTTCAGAGCACTGTGGATCAAGTTTTCATTAAGAATATCTTTGCACTTTGATTAATTCAGCTTTCCGTTATCCGTGACCAGTCTATTTGTCCCAGCCACTGAAAAACACCCCCACGGCATGATGCTTCCATCATCATGCTTGCCTGTGGGGATTGTATTGGATAGGTGAAGAGCACTGCCTTGTTTCCTCCGTACTTGAAGCTTAGAATTGAGAGCAACAAGTTGAATATTAGC
The DNA here is from genome assembly GCA_900303285.1 of Rhinella marina. Taxonomy (NCBI): domain Eukaryota; kingdom Metazoa; phylum Chordata; class Amphibia; order Anura; family Bufonidae; genus Rhinella; species Rhinella marina. The sequence goes on along the minus strand of ONZH01006882.1, from coordinate 523,059 downwards.
TTAATCAGACCAGAGAATCTTGTTTCTCACAGTCTGAGACTCCTTTAGGTGCTTTTTTTGCAAACTGTCATGTGTCTTTTACTGAAGAGAGGCTTCTTTCTGGCCACACAAAGTCCAGATTGGTGGAGTACTGCAGCGATGGATAACCTTCTGGAAGTTTCTTCCAACTGCACACAGGATCTTTGAAGCTCAGCCAGAGTGACCATTGAGCTATTGGTCAGCTCTCTTACCAAGACCCTTCTCCCCTGATTACTAAGTTTGCTGGGGCAGTTAGCTCTAGAAAGAGTCCTGGTTGTTCCAAACCTTTTTTATTTAAGAATAATGGAGACCACTGTGCTCTTGATGAATTTAAGCCCAGCAGACATTTTTGTACCCTATCTCTACACAGTCCTGGCTCTGGACTCTTCTTTCCTTCTGATGGCTTGGGTTTTACTCTCATATGCATTATCAGCTTTGAGACCCTATATAGACAGGGGTACATCTTTCCAAATCATGTCCAATCAACTGAATTTACCACAGGTGGATTCCAGTCATGGACCAATCAAAATAGGATGCCCCCAGAGCTAAATTTCAAGTGTCATAGCAAAGGGTCTGGATACTTATGTCCATGTAAAATGATAATTTTTCCTTTTTAATAAATTTGCTAACATTTCTAAAATTCTGTTTTCACTTTCTCATTATGGGGTATTGAGTGCAGATTGGTGGGGGGAACTTGATTTTCTGTTTTGTTTTGTTTTTCACCACAAGACCGCAACATAATGTATTCAATTAAATCTGTATATCACCACCTGCTGTTTGCTTTTGTTCTGATCTCTGTGTCCAAATCACTGAACGGATGCACATGTTCAGTTACATCCTTCACCTGCCACCAGCTTAGCAGACAGGACATACCCCCAAGCTGCAGTAGACAGGACACACTACATGAGAATGTACAAACCCCTTGAGCTGCCAGTTTACAATAATCTAGAAGAGTATTAGGAGCAATGAATGGGAAGATCTCTGGATCCATTTGAAGTACAGGGCTGGTTCTAGCTTTGTAGAAAGAGGTTCTCATGCACTATATGATGTACAATTTCCATTTTTAACATTTTTCATGTAATAACACCTTTAAAGATTCATCATTCTTAAGCCATGGCTTTCCCAGGTTGCTGTCCCTGAATATCCCCATATAGCAAAAATTGACTTGTAACTTGAAGCTTGGCACATATACTCGTGGCAATATACAAAGCTAAAGCACCTTTTGCATGAACAGAACATCAGAGAGCCTATTGGTCCCCATTCAATCATAACATTAAGGTAAATAACATTAATGTAAATAACATTAAGGGTAGGGTGAACAAGACACCAATGGAAAACTTGGCCAGCTCTTGCCACTGGTCCAATCTATTAGATACTTTCTTCCCTAAAACTGCTCCGGTCTGACACTAAACTAGCGGTATTCTGCGTATCTAAAGATGAGCTTGCTTTGCTCTTTCTGACAGACATCCTGTCACATCAATATATAAGCTCAAAATACATGTGGATTCCCTGCCTGTGATCATACATACACCATAGTCAAATGTCAATATAATTTCTCCTGACTGACTGGGGCAACGCAGTAAGGGCAAGCCCACTGGCCAGGGCACCACCCAGGTGTGCTGTCTTCTGATCCATAAAATCGTGGACACCATTTTGAGTGATTCGACCGACTCAAAAAGCAAAAGTTTTGGATTTGTTGTAATCCAAAGTTTTTGGGAAATTCAAGATGAATGAAATTTGTTCAGAATCGATTTGTTCATCTGATTTGTTCATCTTCTTTATCTGTAGTTAGAGCTTTCTTGGCGGCATGATGTGGGGGGCTATGTTAGTAGGTGGCTTGATCATTATTCCTGATTGGTGTATATTATAATACGCGCATACTATATATAAGCACAGTGAAAGTGCAAGTGCACTGGGCAATAAATTCCAGAAAGTTGCATCTACACATGTCTAGACCAGCCAATTGTAATTCTGTACTGTAGATTCTATTTTAGTTCAAAAAGTTTATGGAAAAGAAAATAAATACAAACAGATTTCTGCCTTAGGGCCCATTCAAGAATTAAAAAATTACTCACCTCATCCACTTGCATGTGAAGGAACACTTGATCTGGACTGGACGCAGCAGGAACTGGTACTCGCAGCGTCATGATGTCACAACATGTGACATCACAATGCTGGGTGCATCAAATCCTGGTGCCTCTTGGGTGGAGCAAGTGTTGCCTCATATGCAAGTCGATAAGGTGAGTATTTTTTTTTCAGTATCTATCATCACTATCAGGCCTGAGAGGGGCTGAGAAGAAGCCATTATATATACTAGGAGCACAATGGGGAGCAAATATATGTATGGGGGGCACTAAGGGGGCATTATAGATACTGGAGGGCACTGTGGGGCCATTATAGATACTGGGGGGCACTATATGGACAATTTTATGTCCAGGAGGCAGTATGGGGCATTATTTACAATGAGCACTCTGCAGATGCTGGGATATTTTTAAAAAGTCAATGAAATTAATCAGTTTTTAATGTCCATTTTTACTGGCTATTAGTGGATAAAAAAAATGTCCATTAAAAGTGGATAGACAGACAGATAATGGATGCTCACATTGATGAAAAATGAAAATATAAAAATGACAGTGTATCAGTTTTTTCCGGGCTTTTTTTTTTATGAATGTAGCCTTATACTCCTTATCAAATACTAGTTAATACGAAAACCTGACGACTTCTGAATGGTTGCGGACATCAGAGACTCTCACTCTGAGGTTTATTTTCAAAGCTGCAGGGTGGTCATAAGTATAATATGATTAGACATGAGTGAAGTTTTCAAAAATTTGATTTGGTCACTTCGCCAAATTTCTCTAAGAAATTCGCTTTGTTACAAATTAATTTGTCACGTGCGTGTTAAATCAGGTCTATCCCGGCCTAAAGTGAAACTTTAGGAAGAATGTACCTCAGTGTACATCACTGTGCATTGCAGCAACATGCATATCTAGTCCTTTCTGACAGCAAAACAGTTACTGTGCGTCAGAATGACAGGCAAGTTACATACATGGACGTGCGCATCATCGTGCAGGCCATCAACAGTCCTAGCATCACCAAAAGAAATGCAAACAGCAGCGTTCAGTAAAGCAAAATAAAACAAAGGAGCTTTGTCCAAATTACTCTTTAGTCGAACAAAATAAGGACATGGAGGCAGCACCAATAAAGTAGTGGAGAAAAAAAGGTTCTTTTAATCCATGTTGTGGCAGTGCAAACACGTGTGTTGAAATCTCTTCTATTAGCTGTAGAATGACTTTGCGTCACTATAAGTCTTAGTTCATACTTCACTTATTTGGTCATTTATTCTCATCAGTTATTGTCAGCCGAAAGCAGGTGCCGGTCAAAACCTCAAAACAGGTGCATTCTGATACCTAATCTAACAGTAGGCTTTGCTCCTGAATTTGGCTCACAATAAGTGATGGAAATAACTGACCAAATAATAGAAGTGTTAAACCACCCTTACAGGTCAATGCTAGCATCAGCTTTAATTTTTCAGAGTGGACTTAACTGTGCAGTGTCCCAAGATTCAAAAAATTGCCCCATAACAGTGGAGAGGGTGTCAGCAGTAAGGCTGTGTTCACAACACTGTTTTTTTTTCTGTTCTTCTGATCCATCAAAAGCGTATCCTGTATTTTGAGCATCCTCCTTTAAACCATCAGTATTTGTTCAGCATTTGATCAGTATTTGTAAGGCAAAAACAGGAGTGGGTCCAAAACAGAGACAAAAACTGATGGAAATATTTGTATCTGTTCTGTGTTTTGGACCCAGTCCTGCTTTTGGCTTCCAAATCATGATCAAATCCTGATGCAAAATACTGACCGTGTGATAGAGGCCTTATGGACACTCAAACGATGTGACCTTTTTTGTTATTTTTTGTTCTTCTGACAGATCAGAAGAACAGAAAAATAAATGGTGATGTCAACACAGTCAAAGAGACTGGTGAGGGTGGCAACAGCATGAAGAGTCACAATAGTGGCCTCGGAACAGAGATAGGAGGGTGGGTGGCAACAGCATAAAGCGTCACAATAGTGGCCCCGGAACAGAGTGGTGAGGGTGGAAAAGCATGAAGAGTCACAATGGTGGCCCCAGAACATTCTAGTGAGGGTGGCAACAGCATGAAGGGTCACAATAGTGACCCTGGCATATAGTGGGGAGGGGGGGGCAACAGCAGTGGCAGTAACAGCACAAGATAGTGACTGATAACATTAGGAGCAGATGTCAGCAGGCAGCAGGCATGACAGCATCAAAATAGTGGCAGTAGCACATAGCTAGAAGTAACAGGCCATTTGTCACAATGTTCTGGTGTGGCAGCACACTACAGCCAGATCATTACTGCCAGAATGATCTAGTCTCTTGTATCAGGCACCGGTTGCTGGAAATCCTGGTTGATCCAGGCCTGATTCATCTTTATAAAGGTTAGTCTCTCAACATTTTGTGTTGAAAGGTGAGTTCTCTTTGGGGTAACTACGCCATCTGCTGCACTAAACATCCTCTCTGATGGCACACTGCTGGCTGGGCAGGAAAGCTTGTCCAGGCCAAACTCAGACAGTGGCAGCCACAATTCAAGTTTGGCTGCTAGTCCAGGGGATCTTGGATCTGGGGTGAAAGGGTGCAGTCCAAGTATGCCACCACTTGCCGGCTCAGGTTCAATTCTATGTCTGCCACTGCTGCTGGGTGGTCTCTTCAGTAGGTGGCTGAAGAAAACTGCTCATCAGAGACTCATTACTAAAATTGCTGCTGATGCAGATGGTGCTGCTCTGGCCCACCCTATCCCCCTACAGCAGTCCATGGCAGTTAGACCTTTGGATAGTCATCCCTTTGATGAATGGTGATAATTTGGCTATCACTATGTAAGCAACTCCGCATGCTGGATATTTGCGCAAAGGACTCAGATGGACTCCTTGCCTTCATCTCCACTGTATACTGCCACAGTTTGTCAGGGTCATCTGCATTGTCTTTGTCGTCTCCCTCTAGCTCCTCATGCTCCTCCTGCATCTCCTGCCCATCTACTTTCACTTGGGCAGACAAACCACTTAGTTCTGTATAGAATTCCTGGTTGTTTATGTCCTCGCCCTCATTCACCTCCTGTGCCAGTTCAGCATCCACAGGGCTCAGGTGGCCATGAGATGTTAACGCCACATCTTCTGTCCCCGTGCCAGTCAGATTTACCAGCATCCGCTCCAGGATATTAAGGAGTGGAATGACTTCATTCATCCCGTATTCCTGGCGAGTTTCACAGGGGAATAGTCCTGTCCGTCTGCATCATCAAGAAATTCGGTCACAGGTTTCCTCTGCTCATATAGTAGTCCAAAAGGTGGAGCATGGAGTTCCAATGTATGGAAACAACGCACATGAGGGAAACACTATTCTGCTTTTGCAGCTCAAGGAGGGCGTGTTTTGCATAGTAAGAGTGGCAGAAGTGCATGCACAGTTTCCTTGACATTTTCAAGACATCTTCAGGAACCAGCTGACAACGAGATTAAAGAAGTGCGCCCGCCATGCAGGCCACATGGGTCAACCCTCTTAACATAGCAGAGACAGAATGTTCTTCCTATTATCAGTGACCATGTTTCTTATCTCCAGTTGGTGAGGAGACAGCCAGGATTCAATTACTTGTTTGATGATGTGGAGCAGGTGCAGAACCACATGATAATGCCGTGCTTTGCATAGGTGGTATGCTAGAGGACCAATGTGAACTGTGCCGACAGTGAAGGCTGAGGACAAAGTGGAGGATGAGGAGGCAGCGAAGGGCACAGAAAACCATGATTAACACACAGAGGCAGCATTGCCATGACCTGGCCAAGTTGATGGTGTGCCTGGGCAAAAACCACATTTACCCAATGTGCTGTAAAGGACATATAACTACTCACAAAAAGTTAGGGATAGTTGGGTTTCGGGTGAAATTTATGGAAAACATAAAAAGTTCACGCTACAGTGATATTATATTATCAAAGTAGGGTATTTAAGTAGAAGCATGCAATGGTGATTTCCTCATCTCAAACATGTTATTGAAACAATAGCCAACAACAGTGGAGAGTATACAAAAATATCAATGTCTCAAACACTTATCATGTGGCCTTGAGCATCAATAACAGCTTGGCAACAATGTCTCACGCTGTTCACACGTCCACTTATTGTCTGCTGAGGCATCCCACTCTTCTTGAAGGGCGACCTCAGGACATTGAGGTTCAGGGGTAAAGGATTACAAGTCTCTACACACCAACTCAGCTGATCCTAAAGGTTTTCAATGGGAAACTGGGCTCATCGGCATGCTGCCATTCTGCTGTTATCTCACGAGCCTGCTGCCACACTCACCCCCTGATGATGATGATGCTCTCTCTTCACCTGGATCCCATGTGCTATTGGTCACATCATCATCCACTACTGTCTGTTCGTCACTTATGTCATCCTCCTCAGTCTCATGACCATGTCCCTGACCGCTCGCAACACGTGCTCCCAACCGTCATCATCGTTAGTTGCACTCCTAAGAGTGGATAAAGCAGACCTCTCCTTTAAGTCTGTGCTGAACCGTAGCTGCTGACTGTCCTCGCTAAGCTTGTCCTTGCTGAAAAGTGGAGCAGAGCCAGCAGCATACATTACTTTCTGAGCATAAGTAGCAAAAAAAAAAGAGGAAGTTGGAGGACAGGTGAGGGCACAGAGGTTGAGCAGTGGAATTTACCGATTCATGGCTGTGTGTATCTGTTGTCACCTGAGATAATGTTGAAGAGCGAGTCGACTATTCCAGTACAGCTGGATTTTTGGTCAAAACAGGATTGCCAATCAATTAAGCTTATAGCCAGGAGAGTGAAGGGAAAGGCTAGGATTTCAAATATGAATTGTGTGTGTTGTGTACAATAGAAAGAAGCAAGGCAGCTGATAAACAGGGAGAGGGGAGACAGGACCTATGGCTGTGCCTGCTATCAGAAGTACAGGTACACCTCAAAAGCTGCTACCTGCAAGCAAACACTTTCATTTTGTTTCCCCATTTTCCCAGAACATTTTTTTTGTGGGTTCAATATAATTAAGCAATATATATATATATATATATATATATATATATATATATATTATAAATGGTATGATAATAGTATTATTAAGTTTATTATTGAGTGCTGGCCAGGGCAGTGGTAGTATAGCATGGTTGCCGCTGGCTCCTCTCAGGTATTTATTGTCTTTAAATCAAAACATACTACATATAGAAGCATATAATCTGTGACCCTGAAGGAATTCCCAAAATTATTTGAACATTGCAGGCTACGAACAGTTTGCCATGAATAGAGTTAATTAAACCAGAAAATAAGATCTGTACCTCTGCAGTGAGCTCAGTTGGAACATTTGTTATGAAACAGTAAATTGTAAGTTCACAGAGGGAGAAAGAAGTAAACCCTGCTGCTGCCATAGATACTTCCAGCGGGGTGCTGACAATGATTGATCATTCTGCACTGCAACTAAACATGCAATATTTAACCACCAAAACAGTTTGTATTGATGTTGCCTGGTCCATTTTAATTAATGCCTGATCCTTGTGTTTATAGCAACCGTGAACATCAAAATAAAGACATTAAATTTAATTGAAAAGCAAAAATCTAAGAGTTTTAAAAACAGATTTGTAAGTTCATATTCTGGAAAATGATCTAATTTAGTGTTAAGTTAATTGAAGTGAAACAAATTGACTTTGATACGAATTTCAGGAAGAATTTAGAATCTCTACGAATCTGAATTTCTTTGCACTTCATGGCAACAAATCATTTTTTTTTCCAAAAATGGCAGCTACACATGTTACAAAGTGAAATTAGGAAGCCCGGGAACATCATATAACCATAATGCCATGAAGCCAGCCAATCAGCACATAGCCATGGACTATAATATCATAGCCCCATAAAAGCCTGATCCTGCGCGATTGCCACCATTTCACTGTGAACTGAGCATAGGGAGAGACATGGCAAGTGCTAAAGACAGTGTTTTTTGAAAGCTTTTATGTAGAATATTGGATAGGAACAGTGTAGAGAGATCGTAGGGATAGTTTTTACACACTGTATGGAGAGCATATGGAGAGCATAGGGAGACTGCAGGGGCAGTGCAGGCTCAGTGTAATTGCCCTGTGCATCTTGTTCACTTGCTGCGCCATTCATTCTTAATCTATTCTGTGATCCATAGACTTGGTCTCAACAGGCAGTCTAATATATAGGCACATTTATTTAGTTCTAAGCCATTATTACTTAATCTGCTAAATTATAGACTTACTGTACATCAGACTCATTGTCAACCGACCGTCTAATATATAGACACCCTGAGATCGTTGACACCCTGAGATCGTTTTCCTGGCAGACACCATCACACATAACCACCTTCTCTCACAGCACATAATAGTATTCTGCTCATTATGCTAGGGCATCTCACTGCCCTGCTGCAGCACTGTTTGGCTCATTCAGGCTGTCTGTCAGCCTGGAAGCCAATCAGAGCAAGCCCTTTCCCTGGAAAGATTTGGGTTAGTCTGAAGTTCGAAAAATAGCTAAGTTTAGACCGAACTCAGTTCTGTCTGAACTGGTTCACTAATCCTTAAACAGAATCATTATTGCACAACCGGGGCAGGTCACAGAACTCAAGAAACCTAAACCAAACTGATATGTAGCAAATCTTTCGAACTCATTAGTCAAATAGATGCACTGCACACATAAGACCAAGGAACATTTAACTCTCATAATACAGGACTGAGAGGAGATTGAAGCACATAGGTACAACCCACACCAGGATACATGGAGCAGTGGCAACATGAACCACCATTGAAACCAATGGCCCCAATTCAAGCTGCCAACACTAGCGAGCACGATACAAACACAACAAGTAAAACACTTTAGTAACAACTACATGTTAGCACAGTATTACAGTATGTTTTTAAGGGAGTCTTTCACCTGTTTTTCAACTATATAATTAAGAGCAGTGCCCCACATCCCAGACATACCTATGTGCACTGTGTATCTGTATAACATGTCCAGGAAAAGCACTTTTATTTTGCAGGAAAACAGCTGTAGCAGTTTACTGTCCACTTCTGTGTTAATTACTTTACACAGTTTAGTGTCATCTGCAAAAAATTATATTTTACTGTGCAAGCCTTCTACAAGATCATTAATAAATATATTGCAGAGAATAGGGCCCAATACAGACCCCTGTGGTAGTCCACCAGTGACTGTGACCCGGAATCTGAGTGTGTACCATTAATAACTCTGTTTTCTATCACTGAGCAAGTTACTTACCCACATACAGACATTTTCTCCCAGTTCAAACATTCTGATTTTATATACTAACTAGTGATGATCGAGCACCGCGGTGCTCGTACGCTCGGGTGCTCTGGCCAAGCACTCAGGGGTGCTGGAGTGCTCGGCCAAGCACCCGAGCATAATTGAAGTCTATGGGAGTAAACCAGACAACCCCCGCCCGGAAGAACGGGGGGGCCTGATTTACACAAGTGCCCAAAATTAAAAAAAAAAAAAAAAAAACAGACAGACACACAGAGACACTACTTACCTTCCCTGGTAGCTCCCTCCTCCTGTCCAGCCAGAAGACGGCGCGCAGAGTGGTAAGTTGTACCACAGCGCCACCTGCTGGACGGGAGGAATTACTACAAAGAAAAAGAAGAAGCCTGAGGAGGTAAGTGGTCTGTGTTTGTTTGTTTTTTTGTTTGTTTGTTTGTTTTCTATTTTTCAGGATCGTGAATCCAGAGGACTATGTCGGATTCGGTGGATTACGTCGGACCAGCTTTTTTATTTTTTAAATAAAATGGTCAAACAAGGGTCTGGGGGGGTATTTATTTCAATAAAATATTTTATAAGTGTGTGTGTGTGTGTTTGCAGTTTTAGTAATCATGGCTATCTACAGACGGCCCTGATTACTAATACTGGGCTTAGTGCTTGCCGGTATGGCCAGCACTAACCCCAACATCTATTACCCCAGCACCCACCGCCACCAGGGGTGTCGGAAAGAGCTGGGTACCCGCAGGACTGGACCTTCTAAATTAGGGGTCCGGTTCTGGGGCGGCTGCAGGCTGGTACCATTAGGCTGGGAAGGGCCAATAACCATGTCCCTTCCCACCCTGGTAGTCCCAGGCTGCCGCTGCTGGTTGTATCTGGCTGGAGAAGGAAAAAAGGGGGGACCCCACGCCATTTTTAAAAATTATTTAATTATTTTTTGGGGAAAAAAAAGCGTGGAGTCCCCTTTTTTTCCTTCTCCAGCCAGATACAACCAGCAGCGGCAGCCTGGCACTACCAGGGTGGGAAGGGACACAGTTATTGGCCCTTCCCAGCCTAATGGTACCAGCCTGCAATGTTGTAAAAAAAAACACACACAGACACACTTATAAAATATTTTATTGAAATAAATACTCCCCCAGACCCCTGTTTGAACATTTTATTTAAAAAATAAAAAAGCTGGTCCGACGTATTCCTCAGCATTCACGATCCTGAAAAATAGAAAACAAACAAACAAAAAAAACAAACAAACAAACACAGACCACTTACCTCCTCCTCCTCAGGCTTCTTCTCCTCAGCAGTGGAACCTCTTTATTACATTGCGCCCTCTGCTGGTGAATGAAAAAAATTATACCTTGAATTTTTCAATGAAAAAAAAAAATGTGATAGGTGACGGATCCTTCATGAACTCCATTGAATGTCAATGGAGGACAGATCCGTCTACTATTGTCACACCAAACGGATCCGTCCCCATTGGGGTCATGACGGATCCGTCTAGGGGACTCGAGCATTGCGCTCGAGTACACTCTGTGTTCGGCCGAACACCGAGCAAACCCGGGCGTAGGCATGCTTGGCCGAGCATGCTCGCTCAACACTAATACTAACCTTTCGCTGTATGTGTCACAGGATCAAATGCTTTGGAGAAGTCAAGATATACGGCATCCATTGATTCGCTGCGATCAAGTCTAGAACTTACCTCCTCATAGAAACTGATTAAATTAGTTTGACATGACCGATCCCTCATGAAGCCATGCTTATGTGGGGTTATTTGCTTATTTTCATTGAGGTACTCCAAGATAGCATCATACAGTTTGCCTCCAGCCTATCTGTTTTGACTCGTGTTTTGTATACTGGCACCACATTTGCTATGTGCCAATCCTGTAGCACACTCCCTGTCAGTATAGAATCCTTAAGTATCAGAACTAAGCGTCTGGCTATGATATTACTTAATGCTCTTAGGATACAGGGGTGTATGCCATTTGGTACCGGCAATTTGTCTATTTTAATTTTTTTAAGATGCTGCTGCATTTTATCCTGGGTCAGACAGGGCACTTTAATGGGAAATTTACATTCTGCATTTCATCTGACAGTTTATTTTCATCTGACAGTTTATTTTCTGACAGTTTATTTTCCTCAGTAAATACAGTGGAGTAAACAATATTTAATAGGTTCGCTTTCTCCCCCCATCATTCTGTAGAGAGTCGACACCTTCAGCAGATTTCAACTTTTTACCATTTATATAATAGAAGAACATTTTAGGGTTATTTTTGCTCTCTTTGGCAATTAATCTCTTTGTTTCCAGTTTGGCTGCTTTTATTTGTCTTTTACATATTCTATTTTCCTTATAGTTTTTCAATGCTTCCTCGCTACCCTCCTGTTTTAGTGATTTAAATGCTTTTTGTCATTTATTGCTTTTTTTTAAATTCTATTTATCCACATTGTTTTTTTCTTGTTCCTCACTTTTTATTCCCATAAGGTATGTTTCTCACACAATTAGATTTTAGGAATGCCATGTCTCAAGGCCTATTTAAAAGGCCGAACATTGACTTATAGGATAGCTACCTTACATCTGGTGTCATAAGAGGCAGAGCTTGCTAAGAGCTCATTTGCATATTATCTTCCCAGAATTCCAGAGGAGCGTTGCCTATAAGATTCCTCACACCTTCTGGGCATACTCCATTAGGAGATATAGCATCCCCCGAATCCTATATAGGCTTTGATATTAGCTGTGCTTCTTTTTACAATCATAACTGTGAAAGAACAGTTATGTTTGGGCTTTCTTAATGTTTTTTTCAGCCATATTATTACCTGTTTCAGCTGCACAGCTCAGAAGCAGCGGATGTCTCCCTTCTGCCCTCATTGTACTGCTGTGACATCCTTTCCCTTACTTTCCTCTATGTTTGTTTTCAGCTCAGGAGCTCAGAGAACATATAAGGAGGGATAAATCAGAGCTACAGACACACAGGAGGCTCCTATGATGTACAGACGCTGTGTAGAATCAGTTATTTTATAAGGCTCAGGATCTTAGCTAGCTGACATGCCCCCAATTCCTTTCAGCAAATTAGGTGAAAGTTATACCCCCGTGGCCATGACTTTTCAAACTTTTTTTTACTGAAATTATTTAGAAATGTGTTAGTTACATAATTCTCTATTAACTGAAATGAAATTGTGTAAACGTACAATGATTCTTTAAGATATTTGTAGAGATCAATATGTTAGGGTTAGTGTTAAAAATGTCGTTTATTAGGGTTATCATTGGAAATATGTAGAGATCCATTTATTTTATATGTTACAGGCAACATGTGAACTACAAGACTAAAATAAAGCAATGTTAGGTTTAGAATGCTTGCATTTCATACTTTTTCTATAAAATGCATGCTCTAATAAGTAGAGATGAGCGAGTAGTGTTCGATCGAGCCGGCATTCGATCGAATACTACGCTATTCGGCATACTCGATTTCGATCGAGTATAACGGCGATGGCGCACTTAGAATTCGTTTCCCCTCCCACCTTCCCTGGCGCTCTTTTTCCACCAATCACCATGCAGGGGGGGTATGACAGGCCCGCGGAGCACGCTGGCAGCGCGAAAACGGCGTCTACATGGATTGGCTGCAAAAACCACGTGACCTCGAATCATAAAAACTCAGCTCTTCCTGCTCGTTCGCATATGCTGCGTGAACTTAGTCAGGGACAGAGGCTGGAGAAGGGAGAGATAGGTTTTAGCTGTTGGACAGGCAGGAGTGTGATTAAAAGCCCTTATCAGGGCTACTATAGTGCAGTACAGTGATAGCTTTACTACCATATACACTCTGCAGAGAACGGCTGCTGTATTCAGGGATAGCTGCTGGAGTAGGGACAGAGAGAGGCATTAGTGGTGTATTAGGTGCTCTGCTACATACCAAACTATATTTGGCACTACTGTTCTGCGTTCTTTTTGACTGCAAAACCCTGTTATATACGTAGTGTGTATATGCACCATCTGATCTTCTGGCAGTATACGGCTGTGTACATTTTTTTTTTTTTAAATACAGTTTCTTTGGCTCCAGTGTTCTGGGTTCTGTGTGCCTGCAATACCCTTTTTGTATACCAGATGTAAATACCCACCGTCTGACCTGTTAGTACACGGCTGTGTACCTAGAAATATTTAAAAAAAGGCATTTTATTTGGCACCTGTACTGTGCGTTCTGCGTGCCTGCAAAAATCTTGTATATACGTGGTGTTAATACACACCGTCTGACCTGTTAGTACACGGCTGTGTACCTAGAAATATAAAAAAAAGGCATTTTATTTGGCACCTGTACTGTGCGTTCTGCGTGCTTGCAAAAATCTTTTATATACGTGGTGTTAATACACACCGTCTGACCTGTTAGTACAAGGCTGTGTACCTAGAAATATTTTAAAAAAAGGCCTTTTATTTGGCACCTGTACTGTGCGTTCTGCGTGCTTGCAAAATTATTTTATATACGTGGTGTTAATACACACCGTCTGACCTGTTAGTACACGGCTGTGTACCTAGAAATATTTTTAAAAAAAGGCATTTTATTTGGCACCTGTACTGTGCGTTCTGCGTGCTTGCAAAAATCTTGTATATACGTGGTGTTAATACACACCGTCTGACCTGTTAGTACACGGCTGTGTACCTAGAAATATTTAAAAAAAGGCCTTTTATTTGACACCTGTACTGTGCGTTCTGCGTGCTTGCAAAATTATTTTATATACGTGGTGTTAATACACACCGTCTGACCTGTTAGTACACGGCTGTGTACCTAGAAATATAAAAAAAAGGTATTTTATTTGGCACCTGTACTGTGCGTTCTGCGTGCCTGCAAAAATCTTGTATATACGTGGTGTTAATACACACCGTCTGACCTGTTTGTACACGGCTGTGTACCTAGAAATATTTAAAAAAAGGCATTTTATTTGTCACCTGTACTGTGCGTTCTGCGTGCTTGCAAAATTATTTTATATACGTGGTGTTAATACACACCGTCTGACCTGTTAGTACACGGCTGTGTACCTAGAAATATTTAAAAAAAGGCATTTTATTTGGCACCTGTACTGTGCGTTCTGCGTGCTTGCAAAATTATTTTATATACGTGGTGTTAATACACACCGTCTGACCTGTTAGTACACGGCTGTGTACCTAGAAATATTTAAAAAAAGGCATTTTATTTGGCACCTGTACTGTGCGTTCTGCGTGCTTGCAAAAATCTTGTATATACGTGGTGTTAATACACATCGTCTGACCTGTTAGTACACGGCTGTGTACCTAGAAATATATAAAAAAAAAGGCATTTTATTTGGCACCTGTACTGTGCGTTCTGCGTGCCTGCAAAAATCTTGTATATACGTGGTGTTAATACACACCGTCTGACCTGTTAGTACACGGCTGTGTACCTAGAAATATTTTAAAAAAAGGCATTTTATTTGGCACCTGTACTGTGCGTTCTGCGTGCTTGCAAAAATCTTTTATATACGTGGTGTTAATACACATCGTCTGACCTTTTAGTACACGGCTGTGTAGCTAGAAATATATAAAAAAAAGGCATTTTATTTGGCACCTGTACTGTGCGTTCTGCGTGCTTGCAAAATTATTTTATATACGTGGTGTTAATACACACCGTCTGACCTGTTAGTACACGGCTGTGTACCTAGAAATATAAAAAAAAGGCATTTTATTTGGCACCTGTACTGTGCGTTCTGCGTTCTGCAAAAATCTTCTATATACGTGGTGTTAATACACACCGTCTGACCTGTTAGTACAAGGCTGTGTACCTAGAAATATATAAAAAAAAGGCATTTTATTTGGCACCTGTACTGTGCGTTCTGCGTGCCTGCAAAAATCTTGTATATACGTGGTGTTAATACACACCGTCTGACCTGTTAGTACACGGCTGTGTACCTAGAAATATATAAAAAAAAGGCATTTTATTTGGCACCTGTACTGTGCGTTCTGCGTGCTTGCAAAAATCTTGTATATACGTGGTGTTAATACACACCGTCTGACCTGTTAGTACACGGCTGTGTACCTAGAAATATATAAAAAAAAGGCATTTTATTTGGCACCTGTACTGTGCGTTCTGCGTGCCTGCAAAAATCTTGTATATACGTGGTGTTAATACACACCGTCTGACCTGTTAGTACACGGCTGTGTACCTAGAAATATATAAAAAAAAGGCATTTTATTTGGCACCTGTACTGTGCGTTCTGCGTGCTTGCAAAATTATTTTATATACGTGGTGTTAATACACACCGTCTGACCTGTTATTACACGGCTGTGTACCTAGAAATAAATTATTGGCACCTGTACTGTGCGTTCTGCGTGCTTGCAAAATTATTTTATATACGTGGTGTTAATACACACCGTCTGACCTGTTAGTACACGGCTGTGTACCTAGAAATATTTAAAAAAAGGCCTTTTATTTGGCACCTGTACTGTGCGTTCTGCATGCCTGCAAAAATCTTGTATATACGTGGTGTTAATACACACCGTCTGACCTGTTAGTACACGGCTGTGTACCTAGAAATATTTAAAAAAAAGGCATTTTATTTGGCACCTGTACTGTGCGTTCTGCGTGCCTGCAAAAATCTTGTATATACGTGGTGTTAATACACACCGTCTGACCTGTTAGTACACGGCTGTGTACCTAGAAATATATTAAAAAAAAGGCATTTTATTTGGCACCTGTACTGTGCGTTCTGCGTGCTTGCAAAATTATTTTATATACGTGGTGTTAATACACACCGTCTGACCTGTTAGTACACGGCTGTGTACCTAGAAATATTAAAAAAAAGGCATTTTATTTGGCACCTGTACTGTGCGTTCTGCGTGCTTGCAAAATTATTTTATATACGTGGTGTTAATACACACCGTCTGACCTGTTAGTACACAGCTGTGTACCTAGAAATATTTAAAAAAAGGCATTTTATTTGGCACCTGTACTGTGCGTTCTGCGTGCTTGCAAAAATCTTGTATATACGTGGTGTTAATACACACCGTCTGACCTGTTAGTACACGGCTGTGTACGCCAAATATTGTAACAAAAAAAAAATGCGGAGGGCTAGCGAAATTGGACGTGGACGTGGACGAGGACGGGGGCGCGGAAATGCTGTTGGGGGCCTTGTTGAAGACAGTGGGGATACAATGCGTGCTGGTGAGGGGCAGCCAGGATTCCGCTCATCCAGAATCCCTGCCTTTATGGGACAGTTAAGCAGGGGGTGGGTTACACCGCTGTTGAGGCCTGAGCAGTGTGAACAGGTGGTGCAATGGATAGCCGATAGCGCTTCCACACAGTTGTCCACCAGCCAGTCATCCACACAGTCTCACTCTGACCCTCCTTCCTCCACACCTGGCCAACAGAGTCAACCCACCCTTGACCCCTCCCAGGAGCTCTTTTCGGGTCCTTTTTCAGATGTGCCGGAAGAATCCCTGGAGCTACCAGAGGAATTTGTTTGTAGTGATGCCCAACCACTTGAGTATTCGCCATCTCCTGCTGATGTGGACCCTGAACCAGCATCTGTTATCATGAGCGATGATGATGATGATGAGACGCAGTTGCCATCAAGGGAGGCTGTTGGAATGTCCAGTGGGCAGGAGGAGGAGCAGAGTGAGGAAGTGGAAGAGGAGGTGGTGGATGACGAAATGACCGACCCCACTTGGCCAGGGGTGATGTCCAGCGGGGAAAGCAGTGGAGAGGTGGTGGTCTGCGCAGCACCGAAAAAGGCAGCAAGAGGCAGAGGGATGTCCAGAGGCAGAGGGATGTCCACAGGCAGAGGGATGTCCAGAGGCAGAGGACAGTCCAGACAGAGAAGTGAGGCCACAGCCAGCAGGGCCGAAGCTGTTCCCGGCAGCAGGCAGTCGCGCGAAGCTCCCCCATCGAGGCCTCGTACTTCTGTGGTGTGGAGATTTTTTAATGTTTGTGCGGATGACAAACTGAGCGCGGTTTGCACACTCTGCCACTCAAAACTGAGTAGGGGCTCTGAGAAGAGCAATATGACAACCTCAGGCATGCGGCGTCACTTGGAAGTCAAGCACTGGGCTGAGTGGGAGAGAGCAAACGCAATACAACCTGCGCAAGGTCTTCCTGCCACTGCCTCTTCCCCTTTGTTGTGTGCTGCCACTGCGGTCCAGACCTCCAGCCAGGACACCTCCACATCTGCCTCTGCCTCGGCTACTTTGGGGCCTTCTCCTTCAGCCTCCCCTTCCCCCGCATCTTCGCCTGCACCTTCACACTCCTCGTCCCATCAACTGTCCATCTCGCAGGCGTTCGACCGCAGGCGGAAGTACGCCTCGAGTCACCCCCAAGCCCAAGCCTTAAACTGCCACATCTCCAAACTGCTGGCCCTGGAGATGTTGCCGTTTAGGCTTGTGGAGACGCAGGCCTTCCGCGACCTGATGGCGGCTGCCGCACCTCGCTATTCCGTCCCCAGCCGCCACTACTTTTCCCGGAGTGCCGTCCCCGCCCTGCACCAGCACGTGTCGCGTAACATCAGGCGGGCCCTGAGGTACGCAGTCAGCGCAAAGGTCCACTTGACCACCGACTCGTGGACAAGCGCTTGCGGCCAGGGACGATACATCTCTTTGACGGCACACTGGGTGAATGTTGTGGAAGCGGGGACGGGGTCGCAAACAGAGACGGCCTACCTACCACCCCCGCCCAAGATTGCCAGCACGGGTTCTGATAAACCCCCCTCCTCCTCCTCCTCCTCTGCCTTAACATCGCCCTCAGCCGCTAGCTGGAAGCGTTGCAGCACTGGCGCGGGGAGACGTCAGCAGGCGGTGCTTAAGCTCATCAGCTTGGGCGACAGGAAGCACAGCGCCCCAGAGGTGAGGGACGCCATATTGCAGCAGACGGAGATGTGGCTGTCGCCGCTGCAGCTAGGACCAGGCATGGTCGTGTGCGATAACGGCCGTAACCTGGTGGCGGCTCTGGAGCTTGCCGAACTCAATCACGTACCATGCCTGGCCCACGTTTTTAATCTGGTAGTCCAAAAATTTCTAAAGACTTACCCCAACCTGGCAGAGCTACTGGTGAAAGTGCGGCGCTTGTGCGCTCACTTTCGGAAGTCAACTGTAGCTGCTGCTAGCTTAAAAAAACTCCAGCAACGCCTCCATTTGCCTGAACATCGGCTGTTGTGCGACCTGCCGACTCGCTGGAATTCCACCTATTCCATGTTGGCCAGGGTGTGTGAGCAGCAGAGAGCATTGATGGAGTACCAGATTATGAATCCACGCGTGCCTCCAACTCAGCTCCCTCAGTTTGCCAACCACGAGTGGCCATGGATGGCAGACATATGCGATGTACTGCGTATCTTTGAGGAGTCCACCAAGAAGGTCAGCAGCGAGGACGCTATAGTGAGCGTAACCATCCCGCTCCTATGCGTCCTTAAAGAATCGCTCATCGCAATAAGGGAGAACGCATTGCACGCAGAGGAGACGGGGGTAGGAGGAGACGCAACGGAGCTACACAGTCAGACCACACTTTTGTCTGCTTCTCGGTGGCAGTTGCAGGAGGAGGAGGAGGATGAGGAGGACGACGTGGAGGTGGCTGTGGAAGAGGAGGCGGATGCTGGCGGCGAGGGTAGCAGTCAGGCTGTGTGCGTCCCATTGGTTCAGCGCGGATGGGGCGGAGAGGAGGCGGAAGAGGAAGAGGAGGAAATGGCAAGTGATCCTTCTGGTGGGGGCAGTGACGTCATGCCTATTCAGAGTCTGGCACACATGGCTGACTTCATGCTGGGCTGCTTTTCCCGGGACACACGTGTTGTCCGGATAGTGGAGAACAAACTGTACTGGGTCTTCGCACTCCTGGACCCCCGGTATAAAGATAACGTCTCCTCTTTTATTCCGGTAGAGGAGAGGACGAATCGATTGCTGGAATACCAGAGGGAACTCGTGCAGAACATGATGGAGATTTTCCCACCCACCATCGCTGGCGGCAGAGAGGAGAGGGTCTCCCAGAGTCCCACAACATCGATCAGGCCCACAGCCACCAGGGGAACACTCTCCAAGGTGTGGGACACGTTCATGGCACCCCCTCGTGCAACTTCCATCACTGCGGGGCCCGCTATCAGCAGGAGGGACAAGTATCGGCGGATGTTGCGGGAGTACCTGGCAGACCGTACCCCTGTCCTCCCCGATCCCTCGGCGTCCTACACTTACTGGGTCTCCAAGTTGGACACGTGGCTGGAACTGTCCCTGTACGCCTTGGAGGTGCTTGCCTGCCCTGCCGCCAGCGTGCTATCAGAAAGGGTGTTCAGCGCAGCCGGGGGCATTATAACCGATAAGCGCAGCCGCCTGTCAACCGACAGTACCGACAGGCTGACGCTAATCAAAATGAACAGCAAGTGGATTGACCCGGACTTTGCTTCTCCAACAGTGGAAAGCAGCCAAAAGTGAAGTGCCATCTGTATGAAGTGCCATTTCCTCCTCCACCTCCTCCTCCTTAACCGCCGTAGAATTGCTCCGTAAAAAAAAAAAAAAAAATATTTATGGCTCACCTCTTGGGCCTACAAACAATTTTTAAGAGGTCTCACCTCTTGGGCCTACAAACAATTTTTAAGAGGTCTCACCTCTTTGGCCTCCACATAATTTTTAAAAGGTCTCACCTCTTGGGCCTACAAACAATTTTTCTCATGGCTCACCTCTTGGGCCTACAAACAATTTTTAAGAGGTCTCACCTCTTGGGCCTACAAACAATTTTTAAGAGGTCTCACCTCTTTGGCCTCCACATAATTTTTAAGAGGTCTCACCTCTTGGGCCTACAATTTTTCAGAGGTCTCACCTCTTGGGCCTACAAACAATTTTTCTCATGGCTCACCTCTTGGGCCTACAAACAATTTTTAAGAGGTCTCACCTCTTGGGCCTACAAACAATTTTTAAGAGGTCTCACCTCTTTGGCCTCCACATAATTTTTAAGAGGTCTCACCTCTTGGGCCTACAAACAATTTTTCAGAGGTCTCACCTCTTGGGCCTACAAACAATTTTTATTATGGCTCACCTCTTGGGCCTTAATACAATTGTTAAGAGGTCTCACCTCTTGGGCCTACAAACAATTTTTAAGAGGTCTCACCTCTTTGGCCTCCACATAATTTTTAAGAGGTCTCACCTCTTGGGCCTACAAACAATTTTTCTCATGGCTCACCTCTTGGGCCTACAAACAATTTTTAAGAGGTCTCACCTCTTGGGCCTACAAACAATTTTTATTATGGCTCACCTCTTGGGACTTAATACAATTGTTAAGAGGTCTCACCTCTTGGGCCTACAAACAATTTTTATTATGGCTCACCTCTTGGGCCTTAATACAATTGTTAAGAGGTCTCACCTCTTGGGCCTACAAACAATTTTTAAGAGGTCTCACCTCTTTGGCCTCCACATAATTTTTAAGAGGTCTCACCTCTTGGGCCTACAAACAATTTTTAAGAGGTCTCACCTCTTGGGCCTACAAACAATTTTTATTATGGCTCAGCTCTTGGGCCTTAATACAATTTTTAAGAGGTCTCACCTCTTTGGCCTCCACTTAATTTTTTCGAGGGCTCACCTCTTGGGCCTACATATAATTTTTTCGAGGGCTCACCTCAAGCTAACTTTGCGCACTCATTAAAATATTTTCACAACAAGGACCTAAGAGCCCTCGATGGGAGAGCTTTGTGTGGGGGCCTGTTATAGGGAAGAGATGCGGCCCTGCGGGCTCTAGCCTGCCTTCTCCATGAGCCTCTGGCCAGCCCACGGCCTCTTCCTGCCTTTTGCGGTCCTACGCATCCCTCAACATCCCCACTGCTTTACCTGCTAGACATGACACTGGGCCAGGTCGGGTCACTGACTTCGTCATACTCAACCACCTCCTCTTACACTGCCTCACTTTGCTCCAACAGCCTCCCTTGCTGGCAACTGTGTCTCATCATCGTCCCTAATCATTTTACACTTTAGTGCCCGTTCCACACCACCATCAGCTAGAGATGGAGCTTGCTCCAGTGTTTGGGCATCAGAACAAACAAAATCCTCAGATAGCTCCTGCGATTCTTGCATGGGTGGGAACACTGGGTTGATAACATTGGGCAGGGTGGGAGGAAGGAGGGTCAGAGTGAGGTCCCTGCAGTTTCTGCAGGCTATCGACGAGACTGGACTTTGTGGACTTGACTGGGTGGTGGACAGATTTAACAAATCTAGAAGGAGTAGGAGGGGTTTGCCGAGCTGTCTGTAAGGGTTGCGGAAATCCAGACAGAACCAAGGCCCAAAACTTGGGTGGGGGTAGCAGGTTTGCCCGTCCCCGCCTCCACAACATTCACCCAGTGTGCTGTCAGGGAGATGTAGCATCCCCGGCCTCAACCAAAGTGTTGGTGGTCAAATGGCCTTTTGCAGTAACCGTGTTACTCGGGCGTGGATGATGTTTTGGGACATGTGCCTGGGCAAGGCAGGGATGGCACAGAGGGAAAAATAGTGATGGCTTGATTGCTTTCCCCCTTGCCTATGCCATCTGTGGTTGTCATAGGCAACGTGATTTTAAGGGGTGCAGAATTTTATCTTCTTTTTTGTCTAGTTTGGCTTGGGGTCCATGGCAATGTAGAGGAAAGAAGGTTTCCTTGTATGGTCTCACTTTACAGAGAGGTTATATTGTCTTTGGAGTGTATTGTTGAGAGGCTGTGATAGTGGCGTAATAGTGCGACTTGGGCGCGTTATATACACCCAGACATGCTTCCCCTGCTGTCCCAGTTGCATTCCAGCAGTGTTGGCATCCTTTTCTGAGGTTTCAGGGTGGACTTGGTGACCTCCAAGTGGTCGAATTGAGATTTCCAAGTGGCGAGCTTTTTTTTCCCATAGACTTTAATGGGATATTCGGTCGAATAGTCGAATATCGCGGTCTATTCGAATCGAATTTCGAACTTTCGAATATTTCACTACTCGCTCATCTCTACTAATAAGTAAACCAGTCCTTCTAGCTAGTTTACATCATTTTCACATCTTAGACATACCTCCAGTGCACTAGCTCAGGTCTCCAGATAAACGAATTTAACTTTTTCTTTGTATGAAGCAATATACTGTAATAATGAGCACATTGTCTCTTTGCAGATCAGAAAGTGTCTAATTTGCCATTTTCACAACTGAGTGGTTTTCGGTTATAGCAGAATTTCAAATATAAAGGTTATTTTATTTTAGTCAAAATAAATGTGCAGCCTAAGTGCCCTATCATGAAACCGTCCCTATTTTTTTTATTAAAAACAGATTTTTTTTACAATTTGCCCCATTCACACAACCGTATGTATTCCGTGATCCGTAAAAAAACGCAACGGAAGACATATGGAAAGTCTTCCGTAGTGTTCCGCAATTTTGCGGACCCATTGACTTTAATGGGGCTACGGACGTGATTTTGTGGCCAAGTATAGGACATGTTTTATTTTTTTTGCGGGGGAACTTCCGTGAGATACAGGATGCGGACTGCACACGGTGTGCAGTCCACATTTTTTTTCCTATGGATAATAATACGGATAAGATGCGGAAATGTACATATGGTCGTGTGAATGGGGCCTAAGGCTGAATTCAAATATAACATATATATCTTTTTTTTGCCTGAGCTTGACACAACTGATGACAAAATGGGCAATTTCTGCACCTGTTCGGTGTAATCCTCGGCCCATTTCAGGGAGACATTAGAAAGAAAACCTAATGCCACCAGACACAAAACTGAGCCAATTGGAAATATGCAGCTGTTTTTGTCATAAGACAGAGGGAAAAAAGAATAGAGGGGTAAACATATGTTAAGAAGCCCTGAAAAAATGAATTTCTATTTTAATAATGGTGATTAACCCATTCAGTACTGAGACATTTTCACCTTAAAGACCAGGCTAAAATTTGGAAATCTGGCATGTGTCACTTTATGTGGTAATAACTTTGTTACTCTTTTACTTATTCAAGTCATTCTGAGACTGTTTTCCTGTGACATATTGGCAGTGGTAAATTTGAGTTGATATAAATCACCTTTATTTATGAAAAAATCCCAAATTTACTGAAAATCTGGCAGTTTTCAAAATTTGAATTTCGCTGCTTTTATGGCAGATAGTGATACCTCATAAAATAGTTATTACTTTTATATTTCCCATATTTCTACTTTATGTTGACATCATTTTGTAAATGTCATTTTTTTAGGAAATATTTTAGAAGCCATTTTTAAACTTTTTAAGAAAATTTCTAAAACTCACTTTCTAAAGACCAATTCAGTTATTAACCCCTTAATGACCGGGCCATTTTGCACCTTCGTGACCAGACTGATTTTTGCTAATCTGACATGTGTCAGTTTATGTGGTAATAACTTTGGAACGCTTTTACTTATCCAGGCCATTCTGAGATTGTTTTCTCGTCACATATTGTGCTTCACGACAGTAGTAAATTTGTGGCAAAATATTTCATTTTTATTTATAAAAAAATAGCAAATTTACAAAAAAATTGGAAAAATTAGCAAATTTCCAAATTTCAATTTCTCTACTTTCAAAATAAATAGTAATACCTCCAAAAATAGTTATTATTTTACATTCCCCATATGTCTACTTTATGTTGGCATCATTTTCTAAATGTCATTTTACTTTTTTAGGACGTTAGAGGGCTTAGAAGTTTAGAAGCCATTTTTCAAATTTTCACCAAATTTTCCAAAACCATTTTTTTTAAGCACCAGTTCAGATGTAAAGTGATTTTGAGTGGCTTACATAATGAAACCCCCCATAAATGACCCCATTTTAGAAACTACACCCCTCAAATTATAAAAAACTGCTGTTACAAACTTTGTTAACTCTTGAGGTGTTCCACAAGAATTAAAGGAAAATGGAGGTGAAATTTCAAAATTTCACTTTTTTTGGTAGATTATTCATGTTAATAATTTTTTTCTTGCAACACAGCAAGGGTTAACAGCAAACTAAACCTCAATATATATTGCTCTGATTCTGCAGTTTACAGAAATACCCCATATGTGGTGGTAAACGTTTCTATGGGTTTGTGGCAGTGGTCAGAAGGGAAGGAGCGCCATACGGATTTTGGAGGCAGATTTTGCTAAAATAGTTTGTAGGCACCATTTTGTAATTGAGAGACCCTGACGTACCCCTACAGTGGAAACCCTCAAAAAGTGACCCCATTTTGGAAACTACACCCTTCAACGAATATATTAAGGGGGTACTGGCCACTTTGACTCCCTAAGCGTTTTACGGAATTTGGAAACACTTGGCTATGAAAATGAAAAGTTTCATTTCTTCCAATAAAATGTTGCTATAGCCCCAATTTTTTTTATTTGCATAAGGGGTAACAGGAGAAAAGCACCCCATAATATGTTACCCATTTTCTCCTGAATACGGCAACACCCCATATGTGGTGGTAAACTGCTGTGGGGGCACATGGCAGGACTCAGAACAGAAGGAGTGCCATATGGATTTTACAACACAGATTTTGATGGATTGGTTTGCGGGAGCCATTGATTTTTATTTTTTTGAGCTATTGTCTTATGTAGGGGCTCATTTTTTGCAGGATGAGGTGAGGTTTTCATTGGTACCATTTTGGGGTAAATAAGCCTTTTTGATCGCTTGGTATTACTCTTTTTGTGAGTCAAGGTGAAAAAAATAGCTAGTTTTTTTTAGCATTTTTTTTACAGCATTCACCTGAGGGGGCAAGTCATGTGATATTTTTATAGAGCAGGTTTTTACGAACGCGGCGATACCCAATATGTCTAACATTTTTATTATTGTTAAGTTTTACACATTAGATGCATTTTAGAACAGAATTAAATCTTGTTTATGTGTTGCCATTTTCTGAGAGCCATATTTTTTTTATTTTTCGGGCGATTGTCTCAGGTAGGGTATCATTTTTGCAGGACAAGATGACGGTTTGATTGGTACCAATTTGGGTTAAATACACCTTTTTGATCGCCTGCTATTACACTTTTTGTGAGGGAAGAGGGAAAAAAATGGCTATTTTGGCATAGTTTTTTTTTTTTTTTTTACAGCATTCGCCTGGGGGGCCATCTCATGTAATATTTTTATAGAGCAGGTTGTTACGGACGTGGCGATACCCAATATGTCTAACATTTTTATTTTTGGAAAGTTTTACACATTAGATGCATTTTTGAACAGAATAAAATCTTTTTTTTGTGTTGCTATTTTCTGAGAGCCATATTTTTTTTTATTTTTCGGGCGATTGTCTCAGGTAGGGTATCATTTTTGCAGGACAAGATGACGGTTTGATTGGTACCAATTTGGGTTAAATACACCTTTTTGATCGCCTGCTATTACACTTTTTGTGAGGGAAGAGGGAAAAAAATGGCTATTTTGGCATAGTTTTTTTTTTTTTTTACAGCATTCGCCTGGGGGGCCATCTCATGTAATATTTTTATAGAGCAGGTTGTTACGGACGTGGCGATACCCAATATGTCTAACATTTTTATTTTTGGAAAGTTTTACACATTAGATGCATTTTTGAACAGAATAAAATCTTTTTTTTTGTGTTGCTATTTTCTGAGAGCCATATTTTTTTTATTTTTCGGGCGATTGTCTCAGGTAGGGTATCATTTTTGCAGGACAAGATGACGGTTTGATTGGTACCATTTTGGGTTAAATACACCTTTTTGATCGCCTGCTATTACACTTTTTGTGAGGGAAGAGGGAAAAAATGGCTATTTTGGCATAGTTTTTTATTTATTTTTTTTACAGCATTCGCCTGGGGGGCCATATCATGTAATATTTTTATAGAGCAGGTTGTTACGGACGTGGCGATACCCAATATGTCTAACATTTTTATTTTTGGAAAGTTTTACACATTAGATGCATTTGTGAACAGAATAAAATCTTTTTTTTGTGTTGCTATTTTCTGAGAGCCATATTTTTTTATTTTTCGGGCGATTGTCTTAGTTAGGGTCTCATTTTTTGCGGGACAAGATTACGGTTTGATTGGTACCATTTTGGGGTACATACGCTTTTTTGATCGCCTGCTATTACACTTTTTGTAAGGGAAGGTGACCAAAAAATGTCTGTTTTGGCACAGTTTTTTTTTTTTTTTTTACTGCGTTCACCTGGCGGGGTGGATGACATGATATTTTTATAGAGCCGGTCGATACGGACGCGGCGATACCTAATATGTATACTTTTCTTTTTTCACCTTTTTTTTACCATTTTTTTTAACTTTTTTTTTGAAAATGGCTTATTTTTTTTTTAACTTTTATTATTATTATTTATTTATTTTTACTTTATTTTTTAACTTTTCATTTTCCACTTTATTTAACTTTTGGGGGTCTGATCCCCTTTACAATGCATTACAATACTTTTGTATTGTAATGCATTGGCTGTAAGTGTATTACTCAGTGTAATACACTTACAGCCTGCTTCCTGTGTGATCCAGGGGGCTGGATCGCACAGGAACGCAGGGATAGCAGCCACGATGCCTAAGGAAGGCATCGGGCTGCTATCCAAGCCATCGGGTCCCCGTCACAGCAGCACGGGGACCCGATGGCCCCGCTCGCCATCCTGAATAGCGGCGGACCATGCCGCACGCCTCATGTGCCACGGTCAGCGCTGACCGCGGCACATGAAGGGTTAATGCGCCGGCATCGGTGTTTTCACCGATGCTGGCGCATTCAGCAGGGGTCCGGCTATTGGGCACAGCCGGACCCCCGTCGCTCGTCCGTCCTGGGGCTCCCTGACACCCCTTTTCTGCAGCGCCGTCTTTAGACGGCGCTGCAGACTGGGGACTCGCGCCGCCCGCCGTCTAAAGACAGTGGGCAGTCGGCATCGGGTTAAAGGGGCTGGCCACCCTAATTATCAAAAATCCAAAGTTCCCCCAGACAATAGCCAACACTATGAAGTATTTCTCAGGTGACATGTACTGGCTGTGCGTCATTTATCTAACCTGTTCACCATGACACACTTCCCTGGAGGAGCTCCCTCAGACAGGCTGTGTGGGAGGAGCAGCTGCAAAGTGAAAGTAACAATCCCAGCATGCACTGCAGCAAGCATGTCTAGAGGAGCAGTCACATGACCTCCCCGCCCACCTGTGTTCCCATAGACACAAGAGCCCCTTAGATAATATCAATAACCCAGTTATCAGTGAATAACTGCTGTACAGACATAGCAATAGAAAGAACACCCCAGTCCCAACAGTAAAGGAGGGGGGTTACCCTTTTCATAAATTTGCTGTGGGGCCCAGTCATTTCTAGTTGTGCTCCTGGATGTAAGCTAAAAACAGAATGAGGGGGGGAGTTATCATTTCCCTTGTTCCTAAAAAGTGGCGTTAAAAAGCTGCAAACTATGGGACAGATTTATCAAAACTGGTGTAAAGGAAAACTGGCTTGGTTGCCCATAGCAACCAATCAGATTCCACCTTTCATTTTTCAAAGCTCCTTTGGAAAATGAGAGGTGGAATCTGATTGGTTGCTATGGGCAACTAAGCCAGTTTTCCTTTACAGCAGTTTTAATAAATATCCCTCTATGTGTTTGCAAATTTTTAACTGCGCTTTTTTTTTTTTTTTTTTTAAAGGGTGTGACAATGGCAGAGACAGGGCTTGACCAGTCTCCCCAACAAATTTATGTTAATTTTCACCAGTTTTCTGACTCAAATGAAGCCAGAAATCTATGGCAGCTCTGAGCTGTCATAGATTTCTGTTTAGGTGCACGGATTGCACAAATCGATCTGCTGACATACAGAGGAGCCTCCTGTCTATCATCATATGACCTGCTCCCAGCTGACAGCCCATCAATCATCTATGAATATATGACTACCCTTCATCTGGGAAAAAAGGGAAAATGAGTGTAGTCAAATAGCTATATATAACGTACAGGGGGGTCACAAGTCACTATATATAACGTACAGGGGGTCACACATCACTATATATAATGTACAGGGGGCCACACATCACTATATATAATGTACAGGGGGTCACACATCACTATATATAATGTACAGGAGTTCACACATCACTATATATAATGTACAGGGGGTCACACTTCACTATATACAGTGTACAGGGGGTCACACATCATTATATATAATGTACAGGGGGTCACACATCTGTATATACAGTATAAAGGGGGTCACTGTACAGGGGTTCACAGATCTCTGTATGCAGTGGTGGGGGTCACACATCAGTATATACAGTATATGGTGGTGGTGGTGGTGGGGTCAACTATTACTGTATACAGGGGGTCACACATCACTATATACAGTATAAAGTGGTGATCACATATCACTGTATTGGGGGCATCATATATCACTATATACAGTGTGCAGGAAGGAGAGGGCACATATTTACAGATGACATCAGTGACTGCTGCTGATATTACTGACCTCAGCCATACTGACAGCTCAGAAAGGGTTAAAGCTCCTGACCTGTTGGTCTGGCTGGAATAAACATGTCTGTGATAAGATCACATTGCAGAGTGGTCATAGACAGGACATACACTAGGATTGCTCACACTTTGTTGTCCATAGCACCTTCCTGGCTCTGCTACATTGAGTCAGTGAGGTCCATCACAGTCAGTGAGGTCCATCATAGCTTCTCCTCAGTCTCTCTTCCTCTTGCAAAGTTTCTTTATTTCAGCTTCTAACAAGTTTCTCTGCTAAGCCCCTTCAGCCCTGTATAGTCAGGACTGCAGTCACAGCAGAAGGAAACTTCTCTGACACAAGCAGGGTGCCTTTAGGACCCAGGAGCAGCACACTCCTTCCATGGACTAGTGCACGTGCAGGCATGGACGAGCCAGGCAGCTATGAGAGCAGGACTGAGGGGGCGTGGCTTCCAATAGCAAGGGAACCAGGCAGATCTGCTGCAGAAGATATATTAGGAAGTTTATTGTCTCCCTGCTTTCTTTAGAGTTTTTAAAGTGCTAACAAAGTGGCCAACCCCTTTAAGTAACTTAGGGGGCTTACATAGTAGAAACCACCCATAAATGACGACATTTTAGAAACTACACCCCTCAAGTTAGTCAAAACTGATTTTTCAATCTTTGTTAACCCCTTAGGTGTTCCACAAGAATTAAAAGAAAATGGAGATGAAAATTTTGGCAGATTTTCCTTTTAATTCATTTTTCCTGTTACACAGCAAGGATAAACAGCCAAACAAAACTCAATATTTATTACCCTGATTCTGCAGTTTAAAGAAACTCCCCATATGTGGTGGTAAACTACTGTATGGGCACACAGCAGGGCTGAGAAGGAAAGGAGCGTCATATGGTTTTTGGAGAGAAGATTTTGCTGGACTGGTTTTTAGGCACTATGTCACATTTGAAACCCCTATGATGCACCCCTACAATAGAAACTCCCAAAAAGTGACCCCATTTTAGAAACCATGGGATAAGGTGACAGTTTTATTGGTACTATTTTGGGATACATATGATTTTTGATTGCACAGTATTACGCTTTATGTGAGGCAGGCTAACCAAACATTGGCTGTTTTGACAGTTTTTGGTTTCTTACAGTGTTCACCTGACAGGTTAGATTATGTGCTATTTTTCTATAGCAGTTTGTTATGGAAGTGATCGTACCAAATATTTCTACTTTTTTATTTGTTTGTTTCAATTTACATAATAAATAATTTTGCAAAAAAATCATATTTGTGTCTCCATTTTCTGAAACCCATATTTTCTTTATTTTTTGAGCGATTGTCTCATGTAGGGGCTCATTTTTTGAGGAATGAGGTGACGGTTTGATTGGTACCATTTTGGAGTACATAGTATGTCTATTTTTTATTTATTTCAGTTTTACACTATAAAAGCATTTTTGAAAAAAAATTGTGTTTTTGTGTCTCCTTGTCTCCTCTGTCTGAAAGCCATATTTTTTATTTTTTGGGCAATTGTCTTGTGTAGGGGATCATTTTTTGATCATTTTTTTTGAAAAATTGCAATTCTACCATAGTTTTTCTTTTTTTTATGGCATTGGCATTCCCCATGATGGAAAAGTAATGTGATTCTTTTATAGATCAGGTCTTTACGGACGTGGTGATACCAAATATGTGTAGCGTGTTTTATTGTTTTCATTTTTAACCAATTATAAATGTGCTAATATAGAAAGAATTTAGATTTTTACATTTTTACATTTTATTTATTTATTTATTTTTATGGTGGCATAAGGGGTTAAAGTGGTTTCCTTGCAGTACAATATTGATGACCTCTTCTCAGGATAGGCCATCATTATCAGATTGGTGGAAGTCCTAATCCTAGCACCACCACCGATCACCTGTTTGAAATGGCTGTGGCCTTTTGGTGAGTGCTGCAGCCATCTCAAGCATACCAAGCACAGCACTGTACATTTTATAGTGACTTTGCTAGGTACTGCAGCAGGCCCTTTCACTTGAATGGGACTGAGTTGTCATTGGCTATGTGATCAATGAATGTCAAGTCACTGGCCGAGAGAGAGGTCGCAGTGCTTACTGGAGCACTGCAGCCTCTTTGAACAGCTTATCGGCAGGGGTTGGACCCCCACTGATCAAATATTGATGCCCTAGCCCGTGGATAAGATTTTCCAGTTATATTCCAACAATATACAAATACAAAGTATGATAAAATGAATGTAGAGTTAAAACAGAGTCTCAAATAATTCTTGAAAGAGAGAACAAAATATAAATAAATAAGACCGCAAAACGTTACGGACATTTGTGAAGCAGTGGGTTTAATAGGGTAAAAATAATATCTAAATTATTAAGAATATTTATCAAGAATATAGTAATAACACAAAATTGGTACAATATTGTATGTTCTGTATGTTGCCTCTTAAGACTTTTCTCCAGGAGAAAGACTCTATTCCACACACGAATCAAAACTAGTTAATGTGCACAAGAGATGGTACTCACCCAGAAGATTAATGAGCTGAATTCTAGGAGGAAATATGGGGGTGGATTACTTCTTCCAAAGGAAAACCGAAAATTGTTATGTTGCAGCTGTTTACTGTAATAACTTTATGCTATACCATAAATCAATTAAATACATGTTCTGTGATAGTAGCTAATTACATATAAAGTATATGTACTGAAAAGGTTGAGCTCAAACATTAAGCAGAAAGTTTCATCCAACTCAAAATGCAATGCATTAGATTATTATTGTGATATTTGAGTAGATGTAGGATGAGGCTTTTTATTGCTCTGTTGCATAAAATATATTATTACACTACAGCAAAAAACATAACCATAATAACCATAAAACTGCTATAGGAGGAAAAAGAGTAGCAATAAATGAAAACAGAGCAGTGAATGGAAAATACAATATGGCATGTATTAAAGTTCATATACAGTTATACTGGGGAATATATGATTCACTGGTATTTGTGACCCACTCTAAAAGGTTTTATAGATAGATAGATAGATAGATAGATAGATAGATAGATAGATAGATAGATAGAAGTAGAGATGAGCGAATCATGCAAAATTTTATTCGCCGAACTTTTCCTAAGATTCGTATATTCGACGAATAGATTTGTTGAATTTGCGTACAAAATATACGTAATTATATGGCTTTTAGTGAACATTTGCGAACGTTCAGGTAAAAAGGTACGCAACCTCTTTAAACACGTACGCATAAGCGTACAAATTGCGTACGAAAATGAAGGGCTTTGCTGGAGAGGAATGGTGGAGCAGGAGGAACGTTCTGTCTGATCCCTGGCTACAAATGGATATTGTATCAGCAGATGACATCAGATCATCCGGCTGAGACTGAGATGAGCGTGCCATCCATTCCACTACCTCATCCACTTTCTCCTCCACTACAATTTTGCGCCTTGGTGGGTTAGCCTGGTGGAACAACGGTATTGCGAATACTACTAGTAGATGCTCCGGTTACAGGTTCTTTGGCACTTCTGCCCTGTGCCACCTTCTGTTTTTTTAGAGCTCGAGGTCTGGCTGGAACTGCACCCCTTTTGCTTATCCATTCCAGACATTTTTCAATTCACTCTGTGGCCCTGCAGCTGGTCTTTGTCCCTGTATCTCCCTGTCTCTCCCTATCTCTCTCTGTTTCTCTCTCCCTGCCTGATTAATTACCGTGTTTCCCCAAAAATAAGACAGGGTCTTATTTCTTTTTTTTCTCTGGAAAAAGGGTTAGGGCTTATTATTGGGGTAGGTCTTATTTTTCCCCCCACTGAACATATATGTCATTTTTGCCCCGGGCCCCTGTGAACACACAGACAAAAAATATTCTCTCCCAATCCTGTCATCCGGGGTGTGCTGTGTCATCCCGTCAACCAGCATGATCCCGCGAGACCCGGTGCTGAGGTCACGTCTCTTGGGATCATCACAGATAGGGTATAGGTGTGTATATAGGTAACTAACTGCACAGCGCTGCGTACTATAGTACACAGCATTGTGCAGGTAGCGTCACCAGCAGAGAGGCCCTGACTGGCCATTAAAATCACTTGCGGGCTGCGGGCCCCCCCCCGGGCCCAGACCGTAACCCTATTCTCAGTGTATCCTCAATGTACATAGGGCTTATTTTTGGAGTAGGGCTTATATTTTAAGCCTTCTCCAAAAACAGGGCAAAATAGCACTAGGGCTTATTATCAGGATAGGTCTTATTTTCGGGGAAACAGGGTACTAGCCTTGAACTGGCCCTCCACTTGCCCTGCAGTATCCCTGATATGTGTAATATGGATTCCCAGAGCAATTACACCCCAATTTTCACAAATAAGGTCTCAGAGTCTCAGGACTTCACACACAGTGCTTCTGCTCGTCTCAGCAGTCGCAGCAGAAGTGATGCGTCACTGGCTTACCGAGCCTGAGCCAGTCAGAGCAAGCCCTGCCCACTAGGTCAGGTGACTGCTTTCTTCCAACTAACAGTAAAATTTCGCTAATGAATTGAATTCGTACGGACCAGCATATAGAGTAACTTACACGTAGCAATAGCGTATAATTTATAGGACAACTAGCGAATGCGTACAAAGCCGAAGCGAATCACCTAATATTCAGATTCGCTTTGCAGCTAAAAATTTCTATCGCTCATCTCTAATAGGTAGATAGATAGATAGATAGATAGATATAGACCCAGTATTGTGAAAAAGTTTTAGGCAGGTGTGAAAAAAAATTATCCCAAATATACAGCCAATGTCATTAAGAACTATCTTCGGTGTAAAAAAGAACAAGGAGTCCTGTAAGTGATGATAAGGCCCTACAGAAACCTGATCTCCAGTGGTGTGCCTGAGGTGTTTGCCACCTGGGGTGAGTCCTTTCTCTGGCACCCCCACCCCCTTCCCCCAATACTTTCAAAAAATTGTACCTCTTCACAGTAGTATTGCCCTCATTTTACAACCTTCACAATAGTTTTGTCCAGATATTTGCCCCCTCACAGTAGTTATGCCCACACTGTGCCCCCTTCACAGTAGTAATGCCCTCTGTGCCCCCTTCACAGTAGTAATACCCTCTGTGCCCCATTCACAGTAGTAATGCCATCGGTGCCCCTTCACAGTAGTAATGCCCATTATGTCCTCTTCACAGTAGTAATGCCCACTGTGTCCCCTTTATAGTAGTAATGCCCACTTTGTCCCTTCATTGTAATAATCCCCATTGTGAGCCTTCATAGTAGTAATGCCCCCTGTGCCCCATTCATAGTAATAATCCCCATTGTGATCCCTTCATAGTAGTAATGCCCTCTCTGCCCCTTCATAGTAATAATCCCCATTGCGCCCCTTCATATTAATAATGGCCATTGTGCACCCTTCATAGTAGTAATGCCCATTGTGCACCCTTCATAGTAGTAATGCCCATTGTGCCCCCTTCATAGTAATAATATCCATTGTGCCCCCTTCATAGTAATAATGCCCATTGTGCCACCTTCACAGTAGTAAAGCCCATTGTGCCTCTTCATAGTAGTAATGCCCATTATGCCCTCTTCACATTAGTAAAGCCCTCTGTGCCCCCTTGTTAAAAAAACAAAAACAAATAAAAACTAACTACTCACCGTGTCCCACACCTGATGCTCAGATCCAGCTCCCCCCTGCAGGTCGCTCTGCAGCACTGTGTGGGTGGAGCACAGGAAGATTCCCAGGCCACAGGCTCCTCCCAGGCAGCGCAATCTGTGTCTGCAGGCTGAATGGTGGAGCAGGGAGCAGAAACCCAAGCCCTCCCCCACTTGGCACACCACTGTTGATCTCAATATCAAGAGTATGTCAGAAATTACATGAAGAGACAGAAGGATTTGGGCCAGCCTACTGTACATCTACAGAAGACCTGTGGTTAGTTCTCCAAGATGTTTAGAATAACCTCCCTGCCAAGTTCCTTCAAAAACTGTGTGCAAGTGTACTTTGCATTTTCTTAAAGGGGTATTCTCATCTTTGACAATGGGGGCATATCGCTAGGATATGCCCCCCATTGTCTTATAGGTGTGGGTTCGCACCTATATCCAGAACGGAGCGGGGAGCGATGTGCCTGGAAGACCCCGGGTTTCCAAGGGTCCGGCCACCGCCGGGCGCAGCTCCCCACTGCGCTCATAGAAATGAATGGAAGCGCGGCCACCGCTCCCATTCATTTCTATGGAGCCGACGGAAGTAGCCGATCCAGCACTCGGCTATTTTCGGCGGCCCCATAGAAATGAATGGAGGGCGGCTGTGCATGCGCAGTGCGCCCTCATTCAGTTCGGGGGCTCTGTTCTGGATATAGGTGCGGGTCCCAGCGGTGGGACCCGCACCTATAAGACAATGGGGGCATATCCTAGCGATATGCCCCCATTGTCTAAAATGAGAATAACCTTTTAATTGATGAAAGTTCACTAACACCTATCCTGAGGATAGGTCATCAATATAGAAACTTTTTTTAAGATGGCTACAAGTATCCTGTCCTAGAATGTGAGCAAGACTGGTTGCCTCCAGTTATAGAGATGTCTAGAGGAGTGAGGGGGGCCTCACTAGACACTACACTGCTCTGCAATAGATGGTAATGAAGCAATCTGCCTACGATATGCCATCATGGCTCAGCAGCCTGATAGGAACGCTCACCAATGTGTAGTATATGCAAGTGTCAGAACATAATGTGAAGTAAGGCCCCGCCCCCTTACCCTCCTAGGCAGCTCTGCAAACAACCATTTTGCTCACATTCTAGTTGATTGCCATTTTAAAACATTAAAGGAGATACATCTTTGCATATTTTTTTCCATGGAGCATTGCAAATAAGTCTCCATACCATGGGGCACTGATAAAAAGTCTCTATACATGGCTAGTAGAGATGAGCGAATCTATTCGCTGCTTCGAAGATTCGTTACGAGTTATTTCCTACTCCGAAGTGAATCCGGATCTTTTCAGATTGGCTCCATACGAATCTTAAATGTTCTTAAATCTTTGTACACAAACGCTACGTAAGTGTCTGATGAATTGTATGCTAGTGACACGCCTCTGATAATTTGTACACTAATGCATACGAATTCAGTTTTGTAGCGTACTTTTACTGTATGTTCGTTATTTGTGCGGAAATGTTCATGGTGAGAGCGGCAAAAAGCCCTGGAAGAACCCTGTCACCTGACCTAGGGGGAAGGGCTTGCTCTGATTGGCCCATAGGCTGAGTAAACCAGTTACATCACTTGTGCTGCGCCTGCTGAGACGAGCAGGAGCTTGTGAAAGACAGAGAACTATGTTCTGTAAATTCTGTTGTTGTTCTGGGCACCATTACAGATATTAGGGCTAGTGCAGGGCTAGTAATATTAATCAGGCAGGGAGAAAGAGGGAGGAGACAGGGAAAGAGACAAAAACCTGATTGCCTGTCACAGTCAAGTGAAAATATCTGGCACTGGAAAGCAGAAGGGTTCCACTTCCAGCCAGACCTCGAGCTCCAAAAAAACATAAGGTGGCACAGGCCAGTAGCAGTGGCAAAGGACATGTAGACACAGCTGCCTAGTATATATAATACAATACAGTACACTAACTCTTTAACATGTTTTTACTTTTCAAATATTTTGTTACTCTCAGTAAGCCGCTCTGGGCACTTGAATTTTAAATTGGACCATTTCCGCTGGATATGGACCGGGGTCCGCACAGTGTCAAATCGATGGTGCAAGCCTTGGATTACCTGCTGCACTATCTTCTTCTTGTGCTGGTTTGGGTCTCGGTGTGTGCCATCTAGAGATGAGCGAATCGATTCGTCGATTCGTAGAGTCGTATTGAATCTTGGAAGTTTTTAGCTGTGAAGCGAATCTGAATATTAGGTGATTCGCTTCGGCTTTGTACGCATTCGCTACGTAGTTTGTCCTATAAATTATACGCTATTGCTACGTACTTTGCATACAAATTCAATTTATTAGCGATGAAGACTCCTCCCAGGTAGCTACGCCCCCTTCTCCAGTGCGAGAGGAAGACGAGGCAACTCAGGCAATTAAGATGGCGAGACAGCAAGGCCCTGACTGGGGAGGCATGGTGTGGGGCACCAACCCCTATGAGGAGAAGGAACCAGAGGAGATCTACGTCTCTCAACATGTCCGGCAGCCTAAGAAGTCGGTTGAGGTGCCCGCTGAGGTGTTCACTCCGCCGGCTGACGCGGCTGAGGCAGCAGGAGTTCCCACTCCGCCGCACGAGGACTACTCCCTTCACCAAAATTTGATGGTCCCGAAGCTGTCACCCGGAACGCCCTGGGAATACAAAAAGTTGGTAGAGGAGTGGGTTGTGCAGGTGTTGAAGCACCCACGGTCCGGTGACCACAAGCTGGAGCGCAGAAAGGGTACCGTTATGTGGTTCAGTGTCGAACGGGGAGTTGGTTTTATCGCAGATGAGGAGACGGCAGAAGAATTATATGTGAACCGCCATTGTATCTTCCGCCCGTCCGCCACAATCTCCACGCAGGGGATTACGTGGAGTATACCCCTATGAAGAGCCTCCAAGGCCCCTTTGCTCATGGGGTGAAACTCCTCACGCGACCAGCTACTACTGCAGCGCCCCCGGAAGACTGGACTGAGGAGGCCCAGGCCGCAGAAGAGGCTTGGTGTTTCCATGAGACCAATGATGGGACTCTGCGATCTCAGGAGAAATCCCAAACTCAGCTGGAACCCCTGATACCAGAGTTGCTGCCGCCGATCCTTCATGTGGGACAGATGACCACCAACAGTTTCGTGTACCAGCCATCAGTGGTACAATACCAACTGCCATGCCCATGGCAGATGCAGGCTGCACAGTCCGCCACTCGCGGAAGACCGTTACAGGAGCCCTTACAGCCAGAGATTCTGTCACCTTGTATGCAGGAGGATCTGGCCCCTACAAGGTAAAGGGCAAGGCCCAAGTTGCCACGGCCCTTGCCAGTGTGACCGCCTGGTCACTACCAAGACCATCCCTGAAAGGTCGGTGGAGCTCTGCTGCCGCAGCCAGTGTAGCTTTCATGAGGCAGGAGCGCCCTCTCATGTCTTTTAGCTCCAGCAGTAGTGAAGAGGACCTGCAGGCCCTTAAGTAAGGATCCTGCAGCTTTTATGGGAGCCACAACGTGGACTTTACTTGAAGGGTTAGCACTA
Organism: Rhinella marina; assembly: GCA_900303285.1. NCBI lineage: Eukaryota > Metazoa > Chordata > Amphibia > Anura > Bufonidae > Rhinella > Rhinella marina. The sequence continues at coordinate 485,347 of ONZH01006882.1, read as the reverse complement.
GTTGGCCTTTGTTTTTATTTTTGTTGCCCTGCGTTTGTCCTCACCCAGATGGACATGGATTGTCAGGACTCCCCCCATCAAAAAAAAAATTTTTAACCAAGTTGCGCATACGTGCGCCTCATCCCTTTTTTTCCCCCTTTTCAGGTTATTGGGGAGCCCCTTGAAAGAGGGTTTTTTAAGGAACCTTTGCTGCTATTTTATTACCCATTTGGATTACAATTACCTATGTGGATTACAAATTACAACTGAGTTTGGGACTCTGTTCCAGTTGTATGACAAGCGTCAGAAGAAAAGAGACTTAGACGTGTCCGTGAGCATACTATGTAGGTGGGTGATATTTAAAATGTTTACATTATACCTATAATATATTTGCACTATATTGTTTGCACTGGATTGTTTGCACTAATGTTTTTACCTTTCAGCAACGTTTTCAAGTATATTGCCTATTGTGTGTATTTCTTTACAGGTACCGCAATGTGTCCTCATATTCACTTTATTGTATGGTGGATGGTTGTACTATGCACTTAGCCGGATAGACAGCACCTTAGTTGTTCTACCTCAAATATACATACTGCCTCTGAGGGCGATTTCAAATCTGACCATTGGATCTTGCCCGGGGGCCGCAAGGTGTCAAAACGATGGCGCAAGCCTCGGATCACCTACTGGATCACCTCCTTTTTATGCTGGTTCCGGTGGCGGTGTGTGCCATCGTAAGCCTGGAAAAGTTCGGCGAATATTCAGCGAATAAAATTTTGAATTATTCGCTCATCTCTAGTGCCATCATAACCCTGGCAGTCCATTACCTTGACCATATATTTAAGCTCTCCAGAGATAAATGCTGATGAATGCCATATTGAAAACTTCGCTCTGCCTCTGAGGACTGTACGCCGCAGCCTAGCGTCGTGTGTGCGTGCTTATTACGCAATCGCAAGACAATAGTACGCTAAGGATTCGTACACACTTTGTACCCTCACGTGTACGTATTCAGTTAAGTAGCGTACCTTTAACAACGCTATGTTCGTTATTTGTGCGGGAATGTTCGCAGAACAAGACCAGAATAACGCATATTTTTTAACGCAACTTCGACCAAATAAATTCGTATTAAGAACAAAACTTTTTATCAATTTGTCGAATATTCACAGAAGCAAATTTTTGAAGATTCGCTCATCTCTAATGGCTTGTCTTTTTAAGAAGAGCCAGCACCCTACCTAAGCTGCATTCAAGGCATTGCACGCAGTCAGCCAGAATACAACTCAATACTGATGAGGGGAAAGCACCCACAAACAGCTGTCTATGAAGGAATATTTGGCTTGGCTATTTTTACTTCTTATGTTCCAAGGCATGTTAAAAAGTCAGACTTTGGCGCTAACAAGATGGTTCTCTATCCCTGGGAGATACTGTACCTCTACAGTTTGTCTGTCATCCAGCAGTCTCCTTCTCCTCTCTTCATAGATGTCAATGTTAAAAACATAAAACAGCAAAGCAGCCTAATAAAAACAAATAGAAGCATTTTCTTTAATAAGATATATTACAAAGTTTCTTATATTCATTTGCACTATTTTTTAATGAAAAGTTGTTTTATAATTGGAGGTATGCTTTAAAACCAAGTTTGTAACAATTTTTTGACAGAGAACACAAAACAAATGCCATGATTATAACAACTTTATAAAAATGGAACTAGTTGTTTTTTATATATTTGTCCTCATCCTATCCATTTAATATTTGCATTATGAAAAAACACAGCTTCACCATTATGTTTTTTTGTTTTCTTATACACAAATAACATTCGGTGTGTGGCACATTAAGATTATCTCTATGAAATGTGAAATAGTAAAATATTGCTTATTCTCAGTTTCATGGATAAACAATTGACTGACTTAAAGAAGCACTCACAAAAAATGTATTTTCTGACCTGTTAGAAAGGTGCACAATGTAATCTGTAGTGAAGGTAGTCTTCTTACTGGTGACTGCATTTGTAAGTTTTCCTCTCCCTTCTGATCCTCAGTTATGTCATGTGACTTATACTGCCTCTCCAACTGACAGGATAGGAAGTCAGTTACTTCTCTAGTCATTCCTATGAGACTCCCATAGGAATACATAGAGAAACTGACTTTCGGTCCACACATAAGATGCTGTGTTATTTGGAAGAGAAAATTACCTTCACTACAGTTTACATCAGACACCTTTGTAACAGGTCAAAGAACAAAAGCCAAAAGGGTTGCCAAAGAGTAAAAAAAATTATTATGTAAAGGTAAGCCTGTACCTCACCTGTACCTTAATTGTACCAGACGTGCTCGGTTGTAGTCCGATTCCCGACCTTATTGTAATCCACAAAGTGAAAACCAGCACTGTTCTTAAAAGCTATGATGATCCTTTATTCTTGAGTACAGCAAGCACATACCAATAATCACGCCACGCCCCCCCCCCCCCCGACTGTAAACGCGTTTCGGACAAATTACATGTCCTTAATCATTAACTTTTTTGGCTGGATTGTATGTTAAAAATAGAGATGAGCAAATCATCCAAAATTCGCTTCGACGAACAATCGACAAATTTTTGACAAGATTCGTTCTTAATATGAATTTATTCAGTCGAATTTGCGTTCAAAAATAATCGTTTCATAATTGTTTTGCGAATATTCCTACACAAATTACGACCATACAGTCAGTTTTGTTAAAAGTACGCAATACGTAAGCATTAGCGTACAAATTCTTGGCGTACTATTGACTCGCGATTGCGCCATACGCCATATTTCACATTTGCAAGCATAAAAGGCTGAGATATACGTTTGAGTCTCTCCTCGTGGCTCCTTGGCATGATAAAACACTGAAACACAGTCCAAAATTCAATTGTAATCCACGTGAGGTAATTTTGTAATCCAAACAGGTAACGTGTAATTCACATGGATAATCTAAAATAGCAGCAAATAGAGAACCCTCTTTGCAAAGGGGGCTCCAAAATAACCTGAGAAGGGGGGAAAAAGGAAAATAGGCACGCTTAGGCACAAATGGGAATTTTCTGCAGAAGGGAGGGGGGGAATTCTGACAAGCCATGTCCATCTGGGTGAGAGTCAAACAGGGGGCAATACAAACTAAACAAAACAAGTGCCAGTTAGCTCTCACCCATCAGGTGCAGTCCACGGTGTTGCTCCTATAGGTCCTCCTGAAGTGTCCTTTAAATCAGCCAGTAGTAGGGTTCCTCAGATGAGGGACCTGAAGTCCTCCTCGCTTGAGCTACTGCTGAATGACATCAGAGGACGCTCCTGCCTCCTGTAGGCCAAGGTCTCTGCCGTGGTGGAACTCCGCTGCCCTCTTCTTCCAAAAGTCGGACTTGACCGGGTCCGGGTGGTGGTCATGCTAGTGAGCGCTGCAGCCACTTGCGCCTTTACTTTTCTGGATTCTCCTGCCGGGACAGCAGGAGTAAGGACTTCTGACTGCAGCGGTTCAGGCAAGGTTGCACCCAGGGAAGAAGCCCCAGCTCCCCTGGCTGCTGGCTTCATCTTCCAGGGTAGTTGGTACTGGTGGATCACCGTGGACTGGAACGTAAATGATGAAGTCGTCAGCTGACCCAGCTGAAAGGACTGTGATGGTGGTGGCACTGGTAGCCTGGGGATCAGAGGCTCCGGCTGGGGCTTCTCCCTAAAACGGAGGGAGCCATCTGGTGACTCCTGAAGGAGGCAGCGCACCCGTACTTCGCCTGGTGATTCCTCTGGCCAAACTTCAGGTGGTGATGCAGGTACCAGGGGCTTTGATAATAATGCTACGCCGGTAGCCAAGGGGCCTTTCAGGGATGCCATGGGAGTGTATTCCACTTGATCCCCCACGTATGGGCTGTGATGGGGTTGGGGCAGGTATGGCCGTTTCACTGACCTGCGGCCCACAAGGTACTCCTTGCCGTCCTCGTCATCTGCCAGGAAGCCAGAGCCTCGCTTCACATAAAACCATAGGACGGTTCCCTTTTGCCGCTCCAGTGTAGGGTCCCCCATCCTTGGATGGTCCAGTACCTGGATGACCCAGTTGTCCACTGCATTCTTGTAGTCCCATAGGGTCTGGGCATGGGCCATCACTGATGCTGGCACAATCAGGTTCTGTCAAATGGAAGGTGTTGTTCTCCTCCTGGGTGGCAAAGTGAACGCTACAGCTGCCTCCGCCGCAAGGCGAATATGGAGTCAGGAGCTGGTGAGACTCTCTTGCACAGTTGTTCCGCTCTGATCTCTGGAGCGGGCGGTGGTTCGGGGTACTCATCCCCAAAAACCATCTCTCCCCACTTGGGTCGCAGTTCTTTCGCCATGCTGTTTGCCGGTCTGACTCTGGATCTTGTTCAGCACTGGCTTGAACTGGAGTGGAGGGCGGAGTAATGAGTCTTTACTCCCTATACGTGCAAATAGTTAGTTCCCGGTGGGCCGGGCTGGTTTTTCCCGCTTCTGAGTATTTTCACTTTCCCGCTCTTGAGGGGGCATATCGACATTTTCCTGCTACGGGGGGCCGGGGGAGGGGGCAAGAAGAATGTGTACGTTGCGTACGTAGCATTAGCATTCTACATTTTAAGAACATTTACAAATAATACGAAGCGAATCTGACAAAATCCAGATTCGCTTCGGAGTAGGAAAAATTGAGGATTTGATACGAATCTACGAAGCGGCGAATAGATTCGCTCATCTCTAGTTAAAAATAATAGGAAAAAAATTATATAATCTCTTTTTATTGAAAATAACACAAACCAAAGCTTGTGAGATGGTAGCAATATAAGCAGATAATATAGTGACCAAGAAATAATGCTGAAGAGCTAAATAAGACGCCGGGAGTTTTTCATCCAGAGCTTGGATACATAACCTCAAACCACAAAACAGAATAAAGAGTCTGACCTAGTGTTTTCCATTCTGTTTTAATAAAAGGTGACTTTAAAAGTTTATTGGCCAGTTGTATCAAATCTGTAAGCTGTATACTGCTTATAGTAAAACATAAGGTCTGGTAAATAGATTGTGTTTTTCAAAGTTATTTTTAGTAGTTCTTTCCCTTTAATTATTACATTTTAATGTAGTGGGCTAGTGATATTACTTGTTAATGTTAGCTAGTAAGCAGGCACAAATCCCTATTGTTCTGTGTCAGATGACCACCAGGTAGTATTCCTAAGTGGTTAACTCACAGGAAATTCGTACTGCACAATGGTGACCTCTACATGATGTAGAAATATATCTATGACTACCTCTATTTGAATTCACTATTGGGTGTCAGCCATGTTGGCAATGGGGGCCGGCAGGCGAGGAGCTTGTCCATTAATTATAGTTTAAATCAGGGATGCTCAACTTGCGGCCCTCCAGCTGTTATAAGACTACAACTCCCACCATGCACTTCTGTAGGCTGATAGTTGTAGGATATAGTATTCCAAAGCTCATGCTATGCTTGTATAATAAGTTAGAGACTCTTGGCAAATACATTTTGTACAAAATTATCTGAGCCCATTCACCACAGTCAAGACCACCTTGACTGTGGTGAATGGGCTCAGATAATTTTGTACAAAATGTATTTGCCAAGAGTCTCTAACTTATTATACAAGCATAGCATGAGCTTTGGAATACTATATCACTATAGCATTTTGTGCTTTATCTGGTGGCGGTGTGCGGCTGCAATTTATGTATTTTCCTTTGACATGTATTTAGCCATAGCAACCAGCACCTGCACTCTGGGATGTGCTGACTGAAATCTCCTTTTTTTTCTTTGTAAGTTTGTATTGGAGGTGTGGCTACTCCATTTGGTCATGCACTCCTGACCAGCCCATTTGCCCCACAGGTGGTTTTTTAATCAGTGCAACTATAAAGCCGAGTGATTCGGCATGCATGTTAGTGTCTGCACTCCTGAACTAGGGGAGGCCTTTGTAGTACCAGAAATGGCGAAAGGCAAGTGGACATTACATGCATGTGGAACAAAACAACCCCTGATTATATGGAAGCCAAGACTGGCACGTAACAGGTAGGACAAAATGTTAGGTTCCCATTCTGCAGAGACCACCTTGACTGTGGTGAATGGGCTCAGATAATTTTGTACAAAATGTATTTGCCAAGAGTCTCTAACTTATTATACAAGCATAGCATGAGCTTTGGAATACTATATCACTATAGCATTTTGTGCTTTATCTGGTAGCGGTGTGCGGCTGCAATTTATGTATTTTCCTTTGATAGTTGTAGGATGTCCGGGAATGATGGGAGTTGTAGTTTTGCAACAGCTGGAGGGCCTCAGGTTGAGCATGCCTGGTTTAAGTGATTCTTTTTTTTTTTTACTCTGTATGTGATCTGTCTGTATATACCACTATTCAATAAACATTTTATTCACTTAGCCTTTGTAAAGTCTATTTTATTCCCATATCTTAGAATCCACTGTAAAACAGATACCCTCTTGCCGCATCTTTTTGGACACAAGGGAATAGGCATGTATAGGTTACCTATCTTTCATATAATTCTGATAAACAAGCTTCTGAATGTAGAAAATAGCTTTTACGAAGATCAATTAGACAAAACTGGAGCAGGTATAGAATCTGTGAGATCACCTTTTTACCCCTTTACAGTGATCTGGATTTTACTGCAGGGAAGCAACCAGGCCGCTGCCTCCTAAAATAGTCCTGGTGTACATGGCAGCTGACCCATAAGTTCATTGACATTGGTATGAACCACCGAAAAGACAAGACAATACTCATAGTCAGGAAATAGGCCGAGGTCAGGGCAGGCAGAGTTTGTGTGTATACAGTGCCTTGAAACTTTTCCACATTTTTTCATGTTACACCCACAAAGTATGTGTAAAGTGAAAAGAAAATTATACACATTTAAAAAATTACAAAAATCCAGAAGTGTGGTGTGCATTTGTATTCTGCCCCCATACTCTGTATGACATAAGGGAATAGGAGGGCGGGCAAAGGCAGAGGCTGTGGAGAAGTAACCATGAAAGAAGGCAGAGCAACCTGGGCTACACACTGAACACTGTCCCTTGGCACTCGCAAGTGCTCATTTGCATATGAATTAAACAGCGTTTTTCCTGAATCTGTAAGTCTAAAGAAAATAACAAATGTACCATTACATTCATGTGTAGCTGTGCAACAGAGCCATGTAAGCGCTGTATATGGTCATATAGTGGTGACAGACTCCCTTTAAGCTTGGTAGAAACAGCTTAACATGAAGAGCCCACCACTTCACATCAGTGTTCAGGAGTGATGTAGACCTATACCTAACATATCTCTCTACGTCTTTGTTTTCTTTGGGGAGGATAATTATGAAAGCTTGCCCCCATAACAGTGTGTCATCCACAAACTCCCATTAGTTTAAAACCCACCAAAAGCACACCATCTGGTTCAAAATAATTATTTTTCTTATTTCTTCCTGAAAAATTATCATTGTATTATCATGTGTGTTATCATCAGATGCCTCTTATAAAGCTAAAAATTTGGTAATTCTTTTAGCACTGAAGGTTGACTGCAGGGGTGTAGCAAGGTTTTCCTGCACCCGGGGCAAGAATTCAAATTTGCGCCCCCACCCCACTTACATAAAAAGGTGGTAGGTATGCGGTGCACTAATTTTTTTTACACAAAGCCATTCCTCTAACTCCACCCAATTAATAGCTACACTCACCCAGTCCCACCTAATAAAATCTATCACAGGGTACACAGTGGGACCAATACACCTTGCAATAAATGAAAGAACCAACTGGTCCTACCTCATCCAGGGTGTCGCTGGCGTCGGTGTGGTGTCCGCTGTATCCAGGACAAGGTCCCTCTTGTGATAGAGAAAAAAGAATAATCACATAAGGAAGGGATGGTGACTGCCCCTGGTAAATACCTAGCAGGGAGCAATGTAAGACCAAGCCATCCTAATGTATATCAGGGTAATCTAGGGCACTTCCCCTGTGCCACCACAGTACTAATAACCACATTGTGGCTCCTTCACAATAGTTATGTCCTCTTTGTGGCCCCTCACAGTAGTTATGCCCACCTTTGTGCCCCTTCACAGTAGTTATGTCACATTAGGTGCCCCCTCACAGTATTATGACAGATTATATGCCCCTCACAGTAGTTATGCCAGATTATAATATGCCCCCTCACAGTAGTAATGTCACATTAGGTGCCCCCTCACTGAAGTTATTCCACATTAGGTGTCTCCTCACAGAAGTGATGCCAGATTAGGTGCCCCCTTACTCTAGTTATGGCACGCCTTTTGCCTCCAGTGCCCTCTCCAGCTACTGCAGTTTTATGAAATAAAAAAAAAACCACAATACTTACCTGTTTCCCTTATGACGCGTCCTCGCACTCACATTGCTCTGAAATGTGTGGCCTGAATGGGGAGCGCTGGAGCTTGGAAGAACAGTGAAGCAGGGAGCGGAGAGGCCTCCCTGCTTCACTATGAAAATGAACTGCACGGTAGTGACAAGAACTGCCGGGCGAGTGTGCCCCCCTGCCTCTATGCCTGGGGCACATACCCTGCTTGCCCCCCTTCCCCTCACTATGCCCCTGGTTGACTGGATAGTTTATTCAATCAATCAATCCAGAGTGTAGATTTAACCTGAGAACCCACAGCAAGTGTTCACCCTTTCCAAAGTTCACCCTTAACAAAGCTTTTATGAGCCTCCCACAGCATCTGGAAGTATTAGATCTGTTATTGAAGAAAAAAACTCAACTAACTTGTTCTCTAATTTGTGCAAATGTGCTGAGTCTTCCTGAGAAATATCATTCAACCACAACGTCCAGACCTCGCATGAAGGTCATTCAAATTAAACATCATAGATATAGGGACATGGTCTCACACTAAAATGTAATTCATATGAGTAGAAGAAACCATAGGTAGATAGGAAATAATAAGAAACAAATAGTCTACACAGTGGTATGTATCCATAGCCATACTAAGGCCACCTCTACAACAGACCTTCTATAAAGGGTTCCAGAGCTTGTATAGTGGACTAGAGCCACTGTAGTTGGGCTATATTTGGGTCATATAAATTCACCAGGGTCATTTTAATTCTCAATATATGAATACATAGAAACCTCCAGAATGAATCTCAGAGAAAAATCACCTTAAAGGAAATGTGTCACCAATTATATTTCCTGAACATGATTATGGGGACCACGATCTTGCCTGAGCTGTTCTTAACAGCATTAAGGGGCCGTTCAGACTGCCGTGTTATTGCGGATCCGCAATTTGCGGAACACACGGCCCAGCCTTTTTTTTTACGGAGCCACGGTACAGAGCCGCGGCACGGAGCTGCGGCTGCCCGCTATCATTGAAGTGAACAAGCCGCACCTATTCCGCAATTTTGTGAGCATTATCGCGAGCCATTAATTCATCTGTTTAAGGTTTTAAGATGTAGCATTTGGCTGCTGTGCTGGACGCAAGATCTTGGAACAGCACTATTTTAGTGGACTCATATAGGACCTACTGAGTGTCCCTGACAACTTGTAATACAGCAGCCAAATAGCTTGTGAGCCCTCAAATAACATCCTGAAGAGGATCTCCAGAGCTGGAGCAATGACCACCAACTATAAAAGATAAAAAAATTGAGATTCCTCGGTAGTTGATACCTTTTAACAGCTAACTGAAAAGTTGAGAATACTAAGGCCTGTTCCTCAGACATCTATTAAGACAGTATCTGAAGATTCACATTTTTATACACCAAAGTAAATAGGAATAATGAGGTAGATGACACAAGTGATGTAAAGTAGGTCAATATGAGTGGAGGAAGAAACCAACAGTTGTAGCAGTAAATTGTTGTAGCTGTTATAGATAAGGAGTGTGAACGTTTTTTTGTCTCGAATGTTCAGAGTATAAATATAGCTGGTTCCTACACCGCCCTGAACATGGTAGGCTTAAGTTAGGCCCAGGTGAGGTAGTTCTGTTAGTGTTAGATGGGCCCGACATACGTTTGATTAAAAATGTGCACAAAGAGCTTCCATTTTTCATGTATACTAGGTATAGTACCGCTTTAATACAGAATAATACCTAATCCTTAGTTCTATAGCTTGCATGTGTAATGGTGTGCTGCCATACGTTTTTTGTTTGGATGCTAGCTTTATGATTGTGCACCTGTGACTTTTGATCTGCTAGTCTAAATTTCTTTGCAGCATGTTTGTAGGGTAGCTCCCTCCTTTAGATTGAGCACTCACCACCCATCTGCCCAGGGCTTCTGAGCAGAGTATAAATGTAGCTGGTTCCTATGTCGCCCTGAATATTGTAGTTTTAGGTTAGGCCCAGGAGAGGTAGTTCTGTTAGTGTTAGGCACCCATCTGCGGAAGCCACCTTGACACAGGTAGATGAGCCCGACACACATTTGATCCAAAAGTGTGCGCAAAGAGCTTCCATTTTTATGTAAAGTAGGTATAGTATCACTTTGATCCAGAATAATCCCTAATTCCTAATTCTCTTGTTTGCATATGTAATGGTGTGCTGACATATGTGTTTTGGAATTTACGCTTTATGGATGTGCACCTGTGACTTTGGATGTGCTAGTCTAAATTTTTTTTGTATAATAAAGTTGTAGCATTTTATTTATACACTATCGAAGCTTTAGATGGCCCATCAAGATTAGATTGGCAGGTATCCTAGGGATCAAACCATCAATGTTTTTTTCCTCTTAAAACTTCCTAACACTTAGCTACTGTACATAGGATGTTCCGATCTAATTGCAGGACTACCGCAAATACAATGAATTGCTGTGGCCAAAAAGTTAAAACTGCATGCCATGCAGATTAAGCTTTAAAGGGGTTGTCCCATGAAAAATATTCTACAGTTTTCAAACCAGCACCTCGTTCTGAATACTTTTGTAATTGCATGTAATTACAAATTTTGTATAGCCAGTGAATTATTCAATAAAATGTATCTGTATAGCACCACATCATTTCTTATTTCTTTGACCTGCTCATTAAGAAGGACGCACATACTCAGTTTCATCTTTCAACTGCCTCCTGAGCTGTGATAGGGCGAGAGCTGCAGTGAAATGGACACACCCCCTGAGCTGCAGCAGAAAAGACACTCCCCTTGAGCTGTCAGCTTGATATAAATCTATCAGAGCAACGTATGGGGAGATTTCTGGTTCCATGTGAGGTACATGACTGGTTTTAAGTTTGTTACAAAGAGATTGCCATTTGCTATATGATGTCTGATTTTCATTTTTTACATTATTCATGGGATAACCCCTTTAAGTCTCTATTTTGGATTGTTTTTTAAAGGATCATCTCAAATTCGATCCATAATGTTATTGGTATTAATGCATGGCTGATGACTACATCCCTACATAAAATATTTTTGTAGAATTTCTGTTTCTACCATACCCTCAGGTTTCCTTTAACTCACACTGTTAAATATTTTTTTTCCCAAGCTCTGAGCTGTATTCAGCCCACTCCCCTGTTTCCTTTGCATGCAATAAATCCTGACAGTGGTTCCTTGGAGAAATGTACATCTGTCTTGTTTCATTGTGGCTTAGTTCTCCAGTCAATAAACTATTATCTGTTCTCTATGCAATTCTGTAAGTTTATCTAATCTTCATGATATACATTTGTGTCTAGAAAAAAAATGAACTGTTCATTGAGCTGATAGCAGGAACCATGGTATTACTTCCAAGTAGATGACGGGAGGAGACTATAGACCTGACAGAATGTAGAACCATATTGACAACATTTACTATAAAACTTTATCAGCAATCACTGTGACACATATTCATGTTAAAACAGTAGTAGCCATAAACTGATACATGACAATTCAACTTAACCAAAAATTATATCAATTTAATACTTTTCATGTCTCAGTAAAAAGTTGTCTTAGACCTCCAAATTTCTAAAGTTATACCGTATTTATCGCTTTATAAGACGCACCTGATTATAAGACGCACCCCAGATTTTAGAGAAGGAAAGTAAGAAAAAAATATTTTTCATCACACCTCATATCAGACCCCCTCATAAATTTCAGGACATCACATCAGACCCCCATATCAGCCCTCCATGTCAGAACCCCATCAGCCCTCCATGTCAGACCCCCATCAGACCTCAGATCAGCCCACTGTGCCCCCATCAGACCTCAGATCAGCCCACTGTGCCCCCATCAGACCTCAGATCAGCCCATTGTGCCCCCATCAGACCTCAGATCAGCCCATAAGCCCCCATATCAGCCCACTGTGCCCCCATCAGACCTCAGATCAGCTCATCAGCCCCCATATCAGCCCACTGTGCCCCCATCAGACCTCAGATCAGCCCACTGTGCCCCCATATCAGCCCACTGTGCCCCATCAGACCTCAGATCAGCCCATTGTGCCCCCATCAGACCTCAGATCAGCCCATTAGCCCCCATATCAGCCCACTGTGCCCCCATCAGACCTCAGATCAGCCCATCAGCCCCCATATCAGCCCACTGTGCCCCCATCAGACCTCAGATCAGCCCACTGTGGCCCCATATCAGCCTACTGTGCCCCCATCAGACCTCAGATGAGCCCACTGTGCCCCCATATCAGCCTACTATGCCCCCATCAGACCTCAGATCAGCCCACTGTGCCCCCATATCAGCCTACTATGCCCCATCAGACCTCAGATCAGCCCACTGTGCCCCCATATCAGCCTACTGTGCCCCCATCAGACCTCAGATCAGCCCACTGTGCCCCCATATCAGCCCACTCTGCCCCATCAGACCTCAGATCAGCCAACCCTACCCCCATTAGACCTCAATCAGCCCCCATCAGACCTCAGATCAGCCCACCCTACCCCCATTAGACCTCAATCAGCCCCCATCAGACCTCAGATCAGCCAACCCTACCCCCATTAGACCTCAATCAGCCCCTGTCAGACCTCAGATCAGCCCACTCAGCCTCATAAGCCTAAAATAAAAAACTCTCTTACCTGTCCTGCGCCGCGGATCCCCTCCTGGTCCGGCGCTCCTATGTCTTCTAAGGCCGGCGCTGCACTGTCACCTGACTGCGTGCAGCGTCAGGTCATAGTGCACGCACCAAGTCCTGACGCTGTACGCGGTCAGGACAGTGCAGCGCCAGCCCGGTGAAGACAGGAGCGCCGACCCGGAGGGGAGCCGCGGCGCAGGACAGGTAAGAGAGTTTTTTATTTTATGCTTATGGGGCTGGGAGGGCTGATCTGAGGTCTGTTGGGGTTCCGGCACCTGATACATACAAGTGAGCGCTTCCATAATGGAAGCGCTCACTTGTATTCGCTTTATAAGACGCACCGCAATTTTCTCCCTACTTTTGGGGGGAAAAAGTGCGTCTTATAAAGCGAAAAATACGGTAATCTTGCTTCTCTTAAAGGGAATGTACAGAATCATCATGACCTATTGTTTAAATCATGCTTTATGTTAAATATATTTTAGAATGTGTGGTGATTTTAGTTCTCATTTTCCATGTCACTATCTATATTTTTTAAAATGCCTAAAATCTTGCAGTGCCTGGACTCCCCCATAAACACACATACCTGCTTGGTTTGGCAGAACATCTTGTTTTCAGTGAGGAGAGAGGAGATAACCACTGCCACACACCTCAGTTATCTTCTGGGAGAATAAAAGAATCAAGCGTAAAAGTTCATTGTGGCCAATCATTTTCTCCCCATAGATCCCTATACAAATAAAAATTGTTTGCCCAACAATATTATAATGCGTATGGCAGCCATTTGTCATTTTGCAGCAATTACTTGATAATCTGATTTTTCTCATTTGTGGTTTAGTAATCCGTACTTTATAATCATTCTGCCCTTGCAGTGATGAACGTTAGTTCTTTATACCCACTATATGATGAGATTGTTGTAGACTTGTGCTTACACATAGCAGCCAATCTGAGGAGACCATGGCCAGACTGGTACCGTATTACAAAGCAGGCCTGGGCCCAAAACCTCCTAATTATATTTTTTTCCTTTGAATTCCCAAATATAACTTTTCACATTTACATCTTTTACATATTTACATCTACAGAGCTGTGTAAGGATTCATTTTTTGAAGAGCGCTCTGCATTTTTCATTTTTAGATGTCCTGATATCTTGTTTTTGACTTGCTTCAGGTTTTACGTTTTACCTATGTAGACATATTAGTTGAAACTGGGACAGTTGGGTGGCATGATAATCTGTCATAAGATGTCTATTCTATGTTTGTCTATATGCAGTCACCTAGTGGTTGTGATGTGAATTGCAATCTGTCAAGGGATTTGTTAGAGTGTTGTGATATTGTGTTGAATTTGTTTAATGAGAGCTGGAGTCCTTAACCAAATATAAGAAAAGATAATGGTGGACACATCTGTATGTCCAAACTATACAAACAGTGCAGCAGCAAAATGGTTGTAAAGTTCTAAGGAAGACTACGTAACATTTAGGAAGCAAACAAGCAAAAAATAAATAAATTAAAAATAGTGCCACAGTGTCCATAGCCTTTACATTTGTGAAGCGCCTATTCCACTCTTTCTAGCATAACAAACAGGTAAAGCTTGACTTTTTTAAATGTAAAATTTACTCGCCAGGTAATAACTTATACAACTTAGTAATAACTTATACAACTTAGTAATAACTTATACAACCTATTTGGGGGAAGTACTAGTATGTGTATGTGTATGTGTGAAAACAGCAGTCAATGTTCCAGAAAATCACAGTGGGCCAGACCTAAAGTGTCCCCCCCTTGCCTAGGGACCTGGAACATTTCCTCTGTAGTGAGAATGCACCTGACATAGCACTTCTCCAGGGTGATAGCTACATGTGTGAAAGGCCAACTCTGGTAAATCTCCAGACCGGATAATCTGGAAGTATAGGTGTGAAAACAGCATAGCTGTGTTCCTGGTTCTTGCTGTTGTGCTTATTTGGATTGCTCGTGCCTCTGACCCCATGCTTCTGGCCACTCTCTGTCTCTTGTTTGGTACTGCGTAGTCCGTCTGGTTGTGATCTGGTTTTGACCTATTTACATACTACTCTGTATTGTGTTTGTCTGTCTTTGTTAGTCTGTCTCTGCTAATATATAGGGTAGGGACCATCAACCGGTTGCAGTCTAGCTATATAGGGCTTGTACTACAAATAGGTACGGAAAGCGGGCTGGGTACTAGCCTTAGGGCTCACTGTCTTTGTCTGTCCCTTCCTAAAGTCGTTACAGTTGCCTTTTTGTTCACATGATATCATCAGGGACCAGTTAGGAATAACTAATAGCAGCAAATTATCAAAGTAGGATAGAATTTGGGAAGTAGGTGTGTGATCGGTCATCAAAAACTACCATTGTAAAATAAAAATGCTTAACCATCTCCACCTCCTACACCCAGCATGCAACAGACTTGTGGGAAATTAAGATCCATGAAGATATTTACATTGCTTAGATAAATGCTAAATGTAAATGTAATATTTCACATCTAAAAATGTCCACCACTGCATTTACTACATCTCTTTCTTGTAATGTAACTTGTGCAGAGCGATCATAAAGGTAATGGATCCTGTGGGAATAGAATGGTAATCTTCACACAGAAGGAAATTATTATTTTATTACATTAGACCTGAATTGCCAAAGCCCTTTTTATTAAACTTAACTTTGATTGAGGTCTTATAGTATCCAAAGCCGAGAACATAGTAATTTATAAAATGGCTACATATAAAAATGTCAGGTGATCAGTTAGGTAACACTAACTCTAGTATTCATTAAACTAGAATCACATAAATCCAATTAATCCTAGGTGAAATATTAAAAGTCAGTGCAAAGAGTCACACAGTATACAGTAATCAAGTTTGAGAATATGAGAATTTTCTAATACATCTAGTAACTTCTGATTATATTTTATATGAATAAAGCTTCTCGAAAAATATGGTGGATGGTGTCAGAACATTGTGGAAGTGTTTGGTCCTGCATGAGGAAATTTTGTCAGCAGCCATTATCTATTGGGTTCATCCAGCAATGCATATGCAAATAAAATATATGCTTGTATATACTGCACCTTAATCACTTGAGTGTATTTACAGATAATGTGCACTTTATTTTTGGCCCTATAAGACACATTTTTCCCCACAAAGTGGGGGGAATATGTCAATGCGTCTTATGGGGCGAATAATAATGAGAGCTGCCATAATGGAAAAGCTCATTAGTTAGCAGGACTTGGGAGCGGTGAATGCAGTGCTCCCTGTGCGAGCTCTGTACTCACAGCTTCCTGGCCATTTCCTGCAGGGCTCCACAGACTGTGACCTGCACACAGCGTGAGGACGTCAGCGTGCTCTGTGACCTCACACTGTGCAATGTCAGGTCATAGCACAGCGAGGCATGATGTGTGCTGATTCTCAGGAGCAGTGTATAGAGCAGGAGAAGTAAGTTAATTCATTTTTTTTGTCTGATTAACATGGAGTTCTGATCTAAATTGGGGTCTTTTTCACAGTGGGGGTCTAATCTGAGGTCTTATTCACACTGGGGGTCTGATCTGAGGTTTGATTGGGGATCATATTCACATGAAAAATATATATTTTTTATTTTCCTCCTCTAAAACCTAGGTGTGTCTAATGGGGATGTGCATCTTATAGGGCAAAATATACAGTACATATATGACCCACACAGGCACAGTACATACATTGTATATATGTGTATTTACTTTATCTGTGTATATTATACAGTACATAGGTATATACTGTACCTCTGTGACACACAGGTACAGTATGCAACTATACAAGCACACACGTAATATGGGAGGGGCACTAATCCTCCTCCCTATAACCTCATTACCTTAGGGTATTCTTCATTTCTGGTGTTCTGCATGGTCCTAGTGTCATCCCTCCACAAGACGCACTGCCTCATTGAGCTGAGGCTCTGCTGTGGTTGGAGGAAAGAGAACTCCTCTCGACATCAGTGAGAGAGAAGCTCGTTGCTGAGTTGCCCAGCTCCACAAAGTCAGGAGAAGAGGAGCTCCATGGGAGGATTAGAAAGGGGTATGTCACGTAGGTCTGGTGATATAGTGCCTAAGGCTAGTTTCACACTGGCACTTGACATCTCTGCAGCTGTTTTAGTTTGGCCGATTATCGGCATATTTGCCGGGTTGCGGCCAGATCTCCTCTGGCCTCCATTACAGTTTTATAAGTTTGACGGGCCTTCAGGCAGCTTCTGGCAATATTGGATCCAGGCTGCTGGAGATGTCAAGCGCTAGTGTGAAAGTGGCCTAACTGAAAAATCCAACATGTTTCTCACCAAAGCAGGTTTCTGTGCCAATAACCCCTCTCGATGGACACAGAACTGTCCTTTACACAGTACAGAGTCTTCACCGCTTCCTTGTCCTCCGGTGCTAATGAGCGCTTCCATAATGCAGCTAGTCAAGATCACTGTCTCAGACCAGGCCTGGAGCTGCTCTATCCATTTCCTACATGTATATACTGTATGTCATGTCACTGTATATAGTGTCACTGTATATAATATCATTGTACAACACTTTAATAACTAAATCTTTTAGTCTTCCTCCTGGGCGGTTCCCTTCTGAGGTGGCTGCTTCCTCTGCTTCCACTATAGCTACGTCCCAGATGGTGGGACAACAAGCACTGTGAAGACAGGTTTGGATCCAAAAATATACTTATTTTCACATGTACAATGGGTTGAGGGTGTAATAAAGTTAATAAAGTAAACCCTGAAAACCTTTTTCAAGAAGCAGTATATATTTTCACTTTGCTTATAATTAATTCTGTTGGAAATCTTTGGGAAAAAATATTCTAGCTCTACAAGTAACTGGGCCGGGAGATGAGCTATAATTAGAGTTTCAAAAAGCTTTTCATAAGCTCTTTCTCTAAGGCTTTCTTGAAATGGAGCAGTAATGGGACAGTAAGCAACATAATTTCTGCTGTATTTTACAGAAAGAGGATACAGAGCACCAATTCAAATGCTCTACAAAGAATGCCATCGTAATATATGATGGTGTATAAAGAAAAGGGGGGAAAAGAAGTGCCTGCAGAAAATTAAATATTTTATATGCAATATTCTATCCTAATTTTATATGATTTATTCTGATGTACTACAGGGATAATCTTAAAGGCTTAGCCTGACCTGTGCAATTTTAGCTCTATTGATATGGTAGAATATTGCGTGTTCCATTGATTCAGTACTACAATGGATTATTCACGGGAGAATTTACTCGTACCTACAATACTCGCCGACACTTTTATCTCTCTTTCAGAAAAGGCTTATTAGTTTTTCAAAACATGCAGATTTGATTGACTGTATTCATTACCTAATAATGGCTACTTATTGTTCGCAGTATACCTTGACGGATTTTTCCTCTGCCTAACGCAAACAGACTCTATATACATCTGTCTTGCCATTATAGGAGCAGTGAACGTCTATTGTATAGGGAAGCAGCTCATTTGATAATGACAAAGATAGCGATGAAAAGTAGCTGGGGTACGTTTTGGCTTTGTGAGTTGTGTATGAATAATTGGGATTTAAATTGCAAGATGAAGTCAGATAACATAACGAGTAAGAGCATTAACCAGAGAAAAGACACACACCAAGCAGGATGTTTCATACATTTCTTTCTTTCTTTTTTTCTCTGTATAGACAACTTGGTTCGGGGCCAGACTGGCCCCTTCATCAGACCAAAAGAGATTACATGTACACAAAAAGCAAAAAAAACGGGGGGGAGGGGTTGGAGGCAGAAGAGGGGTATCAAGGCCAGTGGGACAGTGCATTTAAATAACAATGATCCAAGCAAGAATTAAACTAAGAATGGCATGATTAAATACAATTGTTAGTGATAACAATAATGCTATTAACCCCTTAACGCCGAATGACGGCTTATCCCGTCATGGAAAGGAGCCGCTTGCCGCCCCATGACGGGATAAGCCGTCATGGCATTAAACTGTCACCATGTCTGATGACATGGTGACAGCGCTGAGACCCCGGCTGCTAATTACAGCCAGGGGTCTCAGCTAACCAGCCCGGGACCAATGGGGGCGGTCCCGGGCCAGCGATCGCTGTGATTGGCTAGTCTGGTCAGACTAGCCAATCACAGCATACGCGTGTGCTGGTTGAAAGGATCTGATCCCCGCAGTCCGAGACTGCGGGGATCAGATCCTCATAAGATGTTTGCAGACCGTCCCCCCTCGTCCCCCCAACCCCACACTTTCTCTGGCAGTTAAATTTTTACTACACCCCCCCCCCCCCTCCTCGATGTCAGGATGGCCGAGCGGTGAAGCAGAGTATCAGCGTACAGCTGACACTCTGCTTCAAACGGCCGACATCGCTGCTGGCAGCGATGTCGGCCGTTTAACCCCTTCCATGCCGCGGTCCGTAGGGACCACAGTATGGAAAGGGTTAACAGGGCTCCCTCCCTCTCCCATCGGGCGCTGCGGTGCTCTGGCAGCGCACCGATGGTGTGGGGAGGAGAGAGGGAGGGAGCTCCCTCCCATCGGGACGCTGCTCTGCTGTGGCAGCGTCCCGATGGTTGCCATGGCAACTGGACGCTCCCGATGGTTGCCATGGCAACCGGATGCTTCCGATGGTTACCACGCTTTCGTCCGGCTTGCCATGGTAAAGCTTACTATGAATGAAAATACACTGCTGTACACTATACAGTGTACTGCAGTGTATTGTAAAACACCAGACCCACTGGATCTTCAAGAACCAAGTGGGTCTGAGTCAAAAAGTGTAAAAAAAAAAAGTGGAAAAAAAAAATAAAAAAGTAAAAAAAAAAATCCCATTTTTCCCCATATAAGCACATGTTAATTGATTAAAAATGAAGAAAATAAAATACCTTAACATATTAGGTATCGCCGCGTCCGTAAAAACCCGCTCTATAAAAATATCACATGACCCAACCCCTCAGGTGAAGACCGTAAAAAAAATAAAATAAAAACAGGGTAAAAAAACCATTTTTTTCACTTTACATCACAAAAAGTGTAATACAAAGTGATCAAAAAGGCGTATGCCCCTCAAACTAGCACCAATCTAACCCTCACCTCTTCCCGCAAAAAATGAGCCCATACCTGAGACAATTGCCCAAAAAATAAAAAAAACTACAGCTCTCAGACAATGGAGACACTAAAACATGATTTTTTTGTTTCAAAAATGATATTATTGTGTAAAACTTAAATAAATAAAAAAAACTATACATGTTGGGTATCGCCACGTCCGTAACAACCTGCTCTACAAAAATATCACATTAGTTAACCCCTCAGGTGAACACAGTAATAAAACTAAAATAAAAACAGGGTCAAAAAAGCAATTTTTTGTCACTTTACATCACAAAAAGTGTAATACCAAGCGATCAAAAAGGCATATACCCCTCAAAATAGTACCAATCTAACCGTCACCTCTTCCCGCAAAAAATGAGGCCCTACCTGAGACAATTGCCCAAAAAATAAAAAAGCTACAGCTCTCAGACAATAGAGACACTAAAACACGATTTTGTTGTTTCAAAAATTATATTATTGTGTAAAACTTAAATAAATAAAAAAACTATACATGTTAGGTATTGCCACGTCCATAACAACCTGCTCTACAAAAATATCACATTAGTTAACCCCTCAGGTGAACACAGTAAAAAAAAAAAAAAAACTGAGCCAGAACAGCCATTTTTGTTTACCTTGCCTAGCAAAAAGTGTAATCAAAAATCATATGTACCCCAAAATAGTATCAATAACACTGTCACCTTATCCCTTAGTTTCCAAAATATGGGCAC
The DNA here is from genome assembly GCA_900303285.1 of Rhinella marina. Taxonomy (NCBI): domain Eukaryota; kingdom Metazoa; phylum Chordata; class Amphibia; order Anura; family Bufonidae; genus Rhinella; species Rhinella marina. Next base: position 464,729 of record ONZH01006882.1, on the reverse strand, counting down.
TTTTTGGTTGTTTCTACTGTAGGGGTGCATCAGGGGGGCTTCAAATGGGACATGGTGTCTAAAAACCAGTCCAGCAAAATTCGCCCTCCAAAAACCATCTGGCGCACCTTTCCTTCTGCGCTTGCCCATGCACCCATACAGTAGTTTACAATCACATGTGGGGTGTTTCTGTAAATCGAAGAATCAGGGTAATAGTTTTTGAGGTTTTTTTTGCTATTAACCCTTGATGTGTTACAGGAAAAAATTGATTAAAATGGAAAATCTGCAAAAAAAAGTGAAATTTTGAAATGTCATCTCCATTTTCCTTTAAATCTTGTGGAATACATAAAGGGTTAACAAAGTTTGTAAATTAGTTTTGAAAACCTTGAGGGGTGTAGTTTCTAAAATGGGGTAATTTATGGTGGTTTCTATTATGTTAGCCCCACAAAGTGACTTCAGAACTGAACTGGTGCTTAAAAAAATGGTTTTGGAAAATTTCTTAAAAATTTTAAGAATTGCTTCTAAAATTCTAAGCCTTCTAACATCCCCAAAAAATAAAATTACATCTACAAAATGATGGCAACATAAAGTAGACATATGGGAAATGTAAAGTAATAACTATTTTGTGAGGAATCACTATCTGCCTTAATAGCAGAGAAATTCAAAGTTTGAAAATTACACATTTTTCCAAATTTTCTGTAAATTTAGGATTTTTTTATAAATAAAGGTGATTTATATTGACTCAAATTTACCACTGTCGTGGAGTACAATATGTCACGAAAAAACAATCTTGGAATCAGTCGAATCGGTGAAAGAATCCCAAAGTTATGAATTAATAAAGTGACACATGGCAGATTTAAAAAATGTGGCTTCGGCATTAAGTGTAAAAGTAGCTTCGGCCTTAAGGGGTTAATAATAATATAACAAACATGAATAAATAGTAAATAAATAACTATATAAATAAAGGGCAATTAGAATAACTAATTAATGAATGGGTGTATGAAATTGTACAGTAAGAAAGACCAAGTATTATTAGTAGATTAGGGAAACATCAAAAAAACACACACATGATTATTCACATATAAACATTATTAGTAACATAAAAAATATGTGCAAAAGGTATGAGGAGGTTAGTCACAAAATATGTGAATATTACATAATGTTTTATTGTATGTTGCATATTACATTATTGTACCAATATTGAATCCGTTTCTATTTACTTTGCCATCTTTACTTTACCATCTTTACACACGGATTCTCTAATTATGACTATTTCTATTTGTAAATAGTGTCTAAAGAAGACTATTTGGCCAAAACCTTTTACAATTCATTTGCTGAGTTTAATAAAAAAATATCATTGAGCATTGAAGACTTCTGGATTTGCTGTTATTTCTATGAATTATTAACGGGGTGGGAGACCGATAACAGCACACAAGAGCTGAGTGCCACAAAGGAATTTGGTGAACGCAATTTAAAAAAATTATAGAATTGCTTTTTTTTTGCTTATTCACTACAAAAAAGCAAACAAGAAGCAATCAAAACAAAAGTGGCCCCATGACAGATTAGGGAGGACAGCACCAGTAAGGGTGTGTTAACATCACTGCTTATGTTTACATTTGATCCATGAAAAGAACATAAAACAAAACAAAAACAAAAAAAAGAATCCTCAGCATCCATAAAGCCTCTTTCTGACGTTCAGTATTTTGTCAGTGTTTTGCATCAGTATTTGATCAGTAATTGTAAGCCAAAAACAGGAGTGGGTCCAAAACAGAGATAAAATGTAATGGAATCATTTGCATCTCATCTGTGTTTTGGACCCACTCCTGCTTACAAATTCTGATCAAATACTGATGCAAAACATTGACCAAAAGAAAGTATTAGCTGTGATCAATTTGGGTCGAGTTGGTGGAGTCATTTGTGTGGTTCATTCCGATAACCAACAATACTCCTCCTGTATGGCAATACAAACTTCCAGGTTTGATCCTTCCAGCAAGTAAAGTCCATCTGGTTTTAACCCTAATACATGTTGAAAGCAAAATACCATTAAGTTCATATTATGGTGGGATCCACATGAGCTAAAATTTTACTGCACTGCAGTGGCATAAGATGGGTTCAAAATTTGTTGTGGCTGTCAGAATGACACAGAATAAAATTTTCCATAATAGAACGTGTTAGCTAGGAATGATGAATTTGGGTCCAGTTGGTGTCGTGAATTGTCTGATAATACCATCATAGTAACGTATTAGCTACAATGAATTTGGGTTCAGTTGGAGGATTGATTTGTGTGGTTCATTCCTATAAAAAATGACTCTCCTCCCGTATAGAAATAATCTAGCTGCCAGGTTTGATCCATCCAGCAAGTTTGGCCCATCTGGTTTTAACCCTAATACAAAGAGTTCCGCATCCAACTTCCTGGAGGGCCAATTGGTGCTCAGCACTAACTGTTATGTGATGCCCGTACATGTCTGGGGCTGCACATGCACTGCAGTGAAGGGATCATTTTGTGTCCACCCTTTGCCAACAGGTGCAGGTTACCCACTCAACGTAATTCATCATAGGGATCAAGGATTGTAATACTGGAGCAGACTAATTTATTTTGTAAAAGATTAAGGGGGTAATTTATTAATACTGGCGTTTTACACTCTGGTCTTAATACTTCTTTGCACTGATGGTGGATCTGCCAAAGCTATGTAGAGGCGCTGGCCTCTACATAACATTGGCACATCCACCGCCAGTCTAAATGTAAGACAGCTTCCTTGCTGGTTTACATTTAGATAATTTCTACACCTAAAGCAGAAAACTGCCGCATATCAGGCCGTAAATGGCCACTAATTTATTCACTAAAAGACAATTATTTTTTTCATTACAAGACTTATGTTTTTACTAAAAGATTTTTTTTTTTTCTGATAGAATGATTTTTCCTACAAAAAAACACAATGATCAACTTGTGGGCAAATCTGCTGTCTGAAGAATCAATTTATTTGCACTGTCCACAGGGTGTTAAATAACACCACTCTAAATGACAGTAAGGCTACTTTCACACTAGCGGCAGCCCGAATCCATCAAGTGAAGGGTGCTGCCGGATCTGGACTGCTGCAGGGACATGTGTGGAGCCGGAACCGCGCTCCGGCCCCACACATGTCACACAGTACATACATACACACAGACACACACACATATACACAGACAAATACACATACATACTTACATGCTCCCGGCAGGTCTCCAGAGCGCCAGAGGAGCAGGACGGCGCGCACAGATGACGATTCCCCACAGCGCCTCAGGCGCCCTCGCCCGCCATCCTGTTCCTCCTGCGCTCTGGAGACCTGTCGGAGAGGATGTAAGTATGTATGTGTATTTGTATGTGTATATGTCTGTGTATGTGTATGTCTATGTCTGTATGTGTGTATTGTGTGTATGTGTGCAGGTGACGGATCCGTCATGAACTCAATTGAAAGTCAATGGAGGACGGATCCGTTCACCATTGTGTCACACCAAATGGATCTGTCCCCATTGACTTTCATTGGGGGTCATGACGGATCCGTCTTGGTGTGGATGCCTGGACAGGAGAGCAAACCGCAGCATGCTGCGGTATGTTCTCCGGTCTGAAGACCGAACGGAATGCTTTCAGGAGCATTCCGTTGTCTTCAGTTCAGTTTTGTCCCCATTGACAATGAATGGGGACAAAACTGAAGCGTTTTATTCCGGTATTGAGCCCCTCTGACGGAACTCAATACCGGAATTAAAAAATGCTAGTGTGAAAGTAGCCTAACTGGCTTACAGAACCAGTTAAATATCAACATGGACACGCCACAAACAGTAGAATGAGACAGGTACAGTATATCACCGCAATTTTTGAATCATGGCCTAATAGAATTGGTTATCTATTAATCAATGTGGACACGCCACAAACAGTAGAATGAGACAGGCGTATCTCCCCAATTTGTGAATCAGGACCTAATAGAATTGGTTATCTATAAATCAATGTGGACACACCACAAACAGTAGAATGAGGCAGGTGTATCTCCCAAATTTGTGAAACAGGGCCTTATAGAATTGGTTATCTATTAATCAATGTGGACATGCTACAGACAGTAGAATGAGACAGATGTATCACCTAAATTTGTGAATCAGGGCTTAAAATAATTGATTATCTATTAGTCAATGTAGACATGCCACAAACAGTAGAATGAGACAGGTGTATCACCCTAATTTGTGAATCAGAACCAAAACGATTATTAATCAATGTTTCTATCTATAACAGAACAAATTAAGTATTAATGGCCCAGCAAGTGAACTAGATGAATGTGTCTATATATTAGACTACCTGTTGAGACTGAGTCTGATGAACAGTAAGTCTATGTATAACAGAACAGATTAAGTACAAATGGCATAGCAGACGAACTAGATAAATGCACCTATATCTTAAACTTCCTGTTGATGCTGAGTCTAATGCACATTAAGTCTATGTATAACAGAACAGATTAAGAATGAATGGTGCAGCAGGTGAACAAGATGCACAGGACAACTACACTAAGCCTGCACTATCCCTACAGTGCCTAAAACTCTCCCTAAGACCTTCCTACACTGTCCCTGCACTGTCCCTATTCAATATTCTACAACTGAAAGCTCACTTACACACCTTCCTAGCTCTTGCCATGTCTCTCCCTATGCTCAGTTCACAGTGAAATGGCGACGACTGTGCAGGATATATTTTTTATTATCACCTGTTATTTGGGTCCTCTTCGCTGCCCACTATTACATCTCATTCCCTGTAATGGGCATAAATGTGATCCAACCATGTGTTTGAATCACCCAAAGATGCTGATGGCTTGTTTTTTTTCTAGATGATAGGTGTCATGTGTAATTTCCAGGCATAGCACCGTCATCTGCGGCATCTCAGGCGTGTGTTCAAAGGACGATGCAAGAGTTTTATCTACATCAAATGAACCTCTATTACATTTGATTAATTGCCTTAATTGACTCCTATATAAAACCTTAGTTTTTAACTTTTACCTATAAACACATATAGTGCACTCAGATACACACATGTGCAGTATACTAAGATGCACAAGGGCCAATCATAGCTAGACACACACGCAGTACACTCATATATACACACAGGTCATACATAGCTATAGACACACACACATGGAGTACACCCATACACACACATGCAGTTCGTATATATATATATATATATATATATATATATATATATATATATGTCAAAGGAAAATACATAAATTGCAGCCGCACACCGCTACCAGATAAAGCACAAAATGCCCCAGTGATAGAATATTCCAAAGCTCATGCTATGCTTGTTTAATAAATTAGAGACTCTTGGCAAATACATTTTGTACAAAATTATCTGAGCCCATTCACCACAATCATCAATATATATACGGCCCCATTCCTAAATCCTCTTATAAATAACCAAACAGGACAACTGAATTGGATGAATTAGACCATGGTATTTATTATATGTAACATATTAAAATACCAATAAATAATGAATGTATAAATAAATAATCAGAAACATACAGTAACCAATTAAATCAATCTAAAAATAATTCATTTTAGCTCCAATGGATCTGAAGACTTAAACTAGTCCACCAGTCATTACGGAAGCACTCACCAGTATGCAAGAGTTGTGGGGAGCGAATCGCTGTTGGCACTCACCTCTGCCTGTTTGATCTTCTCTGGGCACCCTACTGCACTGTCCTGACTACGTACAGAGTGACAGTCAGCCCAGAAAAGAGCAGATAGCGTGATTGCACACCTGGAGAGTAGCATCAGAGCAGGAAAGGTAAGTGAATTGATTTATTTTACCTCTGATGAGGGTCTGATCTGAAGACATTGTAGGTCTGATGTGAGCTTTGATGGGGATCTGATCTGAGATCTGACATGGGTGATTTGATCTAATATGGGGGCATGATGTGAGCTCTGATCGGGTCTAATCTGATCTGAGGTCCGACATGAGGGTCTGATATGATATGGGGGTCTGATCTGAGGTCTGACATTGCGGTCTGATCTGGTTATAGGGGTGTGATCTGAGGTCTGATGTGGGGGTGTGATTTGAGGTCTGATCTGGTATAGGGGTGTGATCTGAGGTCTGATGTGGGGGTCTAATCTGAGGTTTGATATGGGGTCTGATTTGAGGTCTGATATGGAGGTCTGATCTGAAGTCTGATGATTGAGAGTGTAGTTTGGGTGTCTGATGAAGATTGGGGGTCATTTTCTTCCTATTTTCCTCTTCTAAAACCAGGCTGTGTCTTATCCTCAGGTGTGTCTTATTTTTTATAAAATAATACAATAGATAAATTTGGTATCACAATTATTGTACTGACCCACAGAAGTTTTTAGTGAAAAAGCAATGGTGGAACTCTGTTTGTGTTTTTCTTCTTAATTTTTTTCCCATTTTTCAATACAAGGTATGAGGAAATTAAAAGGTGGCATTAAAAAATAAAACTTGTCCATCAAGGTAAGGCAGGAGCTGTGCATAGCAAATTTCTGCGTTCTGCTAGAACTGCTGGCTAGTAACACCTCAGTGCATTGTATCCTGCGCTGATATTCTATGGCAGAGCTTTCAGAGGAGCAGGGAGATCTATACATTGTAGTAAATGGCGTTTCAGGAGACCCAAACTTCAGGGGCTTTTTTTATGGTAAAATTAGAAAAAAAAATATAAATAAAATATAAATAAAATATATTAATAAAACATTTTTGGAGTATTTCTAACACTTTCCAAAAAATTTTGTTTAACTTTTATGTACACTTTAAGCATTGATTTTATTAGACACTTTGGGGCAGATTTACAACTGAGCATTAACTAGTTTTTGATGCAATTCACACCAAAAAAACTGATGTACTTGTTTTGAATCATATTGATCAAGTGTTATAGACACTTTTAAACCTTTTTACGCCTCACCTGACAAGGAAGCGTGGTTTAAATGTGCCAAAAAATACACAAAATGTTGGCGCGTTTTTGGAGTAAAACTAAGCCAGCCTCAGTTAGTGACAAAATACCAAGTACAGACACATTTTTGACACATGGACAGAATTGTGGTGTAAATCTTCTGCAGGAAATATGAAATGAAAAATGTATTATGGCCTGTGTGCCTGAATCATAAATTTGTCGATTAAAGGGGTTGTCTCACTCCAGCAAATGGCAATTACCATGCAGACAAAGTTAATACGAGGCACTTACTAGTGTACTGTGTTTGTCCATATTGCCTCCACATTTCAATGGGTTATGGCCACCTCTGCAGTGCAGATATGAGGTGGTTAGGAAGGACGTTGCTGCGCATGTGTGTCCATGTGTGCTTCCGCGGTCCCCGCCACCAGAGAGACAGGTGCTTTTTCCTATAGTGTGCAAGCATGGCCACAGCTGCTAAATTGGAAGTGGTCGTAGCCCCTAGATATGAGAAGTGTATAATGTGATGGAAAAATGAATCCAGCCGCAAAGGAGGCAATATGGACAATTACAATAAATTAGTAACTGCCTTGTATTAACCTTTTCTACATGATAAATGCCATTTGCTGAAGTAAACCAACCCTTTAAGATTCCGATTTGTATTTTGTAAATCTGCACCTTGTCATAATTTACATGCCTCCTCTTCGGGCAGTGCAGGCCCTATCAAGACCACAGTAGCACACACTGGTCTTGATAAATCAGGGCCTAAGTTCTTCAGACAATCAAAGCTACGTCTGTAATCCTTAGACAATCACAATCAATGCTATGTCTGTATTCTGCCTCTCATTAAGTGGGGAGGGGGAAGGCTGATAGTATTAAGCAAAGTTAAAAGTACCCTTACATATTAGTGATTTCAAGAAAAATGATTGTTCGTCAGGTCAAATTTAACAACAAACAATTATTTTAGCCAAATGATGACAGACTGACTTGCACTGACTGAAAAAAAAATCAGCCGTGTTTAAAATTTTCATCCAATAGTTGGGCAAAAAATTGTTCATTTAAAGACGGACTTTCCGGTTTAAATGAACGTGAAATATGTATAGCTGTGTCTACAAAATGATCATTCACTAAACAATCGTTTCTTCAACTGCTGTTCAACCATCAACCAACTTCTATCTAAGGTTACTTTCACATCTGCATCTTGCTGAACTGTTTTGAGATCCGTCATAGGATCTCAAAACCACAGCAAAACGCTTCAGTTTTTTCCCTGGAGTTGCGCTCATATGCAAACAGCGTCTTTGTGTGCGTCATGGGATACTGAGCAAGACGGATCCATCACAAAACACAATGTAAGGCTACTTTCACACTAGCGTTAATATTTTCCGGTATTGAGATCCGTCATAGGGTCTCAATACCGGAAAAAAAAACGCTTCAGTTTTGCCCCCATTTATTGTCAATGGGGATAAAATGTAACTGAACAGAATAGAGTGCTCCAAAATGCATTCCGTTCCATTCTCATACCGCAGAGCAAACCACAGCATACTGCGGTTTGCTTTCCGTCATGGGATGCGGAGCAAGACGGATCCATCCCCCATTGACCTTCAATGGAGTTCATGATGGATCCGTCTTGGCTATGTTAAAGATAATACAACCGGATCCATTAGTAACGGAGGCAGATGGTTGTATTATCTGTAACAGAAACATTTTTACTGAACCCTGACGGAACCAGCAAAAACGCTAGTGTGAAAGTAACCTTAGTCAATGAAGATGGATCTGTTTTTTCAGACACAAAAAAATGGATCCATCTCCCATTGACTTACAATAGTTTTAGTGACAGATCTGTCTTGTTAATTTTGGAAATAATACAACCGGATCTGTTCTGAATGGATGCAGACAGTTGTATTATTGAACGGATGCATTTTTGCTGATCCCCTGACGAATCCAGCAAAAACGCAGATGTGAAAGTAGCCTAATGCGTATGGCAATCTTTACTATTTTAAGTAATTATACATTATGCTTGCTCCCAGAACCTTTTACAACAGATCCTATGCATTTTGTGCACTCTTAACTATAAACATTGACATCTACTGTAGTACTGACACTATTTGAGTTGACACAAGAATAAGTTGGCACAAAAATTAGAACATAACAGCAAATCTAAATGTGGGAAGACACAAGAATTACAACATAACAATAAATCCAAATGCGGAAAGGGGTACAAGTATGAAAAGCTAAATAAAAAATCTCATCTCCCTTTTTTGGGAGCAGCAGCAGTACAATGTCAATGTGGAACCTCACGGACAAGGCAGGAGATGTGTGACTGTGTAGGGGCAATTCTAGCACTAATAAGAGCGGCAGAAGTACTGTAGCAGCACTGCATGGAACCTAACAGACAAGGCTGTAGATGTGTGGCTATGTAGGGGCAGTAGTAGTGGCAGTAAGGGAAGTATCAGCTGCAGTAGGAAGTAGCACCTTGCCGGAACAGCTTGCCAGACAAACCTAATGCTAGTGTGAAAGTAGCCTAACACCTTCTTCTTGCAACTGTGTTTAGAGCAGAGAGTGGTTACAAACAGAGGGGGAGATTTCATATTGTGAACACATCATAACACTGGTCCACACTGATCCAGAATTCTGACACGCAGAACCTGTTAACACAGAGGATTTTGCAAAGGCAATCGCCTCTGGACACTGTGCCAAGCAAGGACATGTCATTTCTTGGAGCAGCTGCAGCTTTAATCACCAGCCGCATAATTGGCAGCTCAGCCTCAGACTCTGGTAGACTCTGCTGGCATTTTTGCATGGAACAGTGCTTTTCCCCACATGTATCAGGTTTTAGATCCTCTGCCATGCCTCTGCCTAAGATACAACACTGTGGGGGAGATATATCAAAACTGGTGGATAATCCACCAGTCTTGATCTCCCTGCGCTGGTGTGAGATGCACCTGATTTGTTAAGAGGCAGAAGCCTTTTAACAAATCAGGCGCATCTCTACCCTGCTGTGCTCCAGAAACTGAAACCTATGCCAGCTACAGGCTGGCATAGAATTCAGCTATAACTTGCGCCACTTTCTGGCAAAAGTTGTAGTGAATGTTGCGGCACCAAATTTTCGATCAGCCACGCCACAATTTCTCAGTACTTCTGAAAGGTTCAGAGAAGGTCAAACGGTCACAAATTATGGTGCACGCATGCCATGCGTCATAATGTGCAACTTTTATATGCCACAACTGTGGTATATAGGGCTTGATAAATGTCCCTGTATGTGTCAAAATTATGCCACAATTTTAGTGCATAATTCTGATGCAAAGTAAGCCAACTAACAGGTGGAAGACATTTAGATTAGACAGCCTAAATGTTCACCAGATTTATTGTCCAGCACTGTTATAAATTTGGTGCATTGTATAATTTGTTCTGACTAAATTTTAGGCAGTATTACTAAATCTGCCCCAGTGTCTCCCACTCTGTGGGATCCTGCAGGCCCATACATTACACAGATGGCTCATTGATAGGAACTCTGTTAGCTCATTGTCAAGTTCTTCCACAGATTCCAGCCAACTGCTATAGGTCACTCTGTGGTGCAATCCAATATTCAGTTTGTTATCATGGAACCCCTTTAACAAAAATGTCCAGCCACTTTAATCTCTCTACCTTTGGCTTATCAAATCTAAAACTAGATAGAAAGACTAGATAACAAAAAAACACCTTGAGATATGAGAGACGTACTGTATATGTAATTCGACAAGCCTTGCAGACACTTGCCCGGGGTTCACTCACATATTGTTCAAGGATATATGTATGATGGCATTCGTTTCATCCATCTTTCAAAATGATTGGCTGGTGATAGCCTTCCATTTTAAGTACGGAATCTTTCATAGTTGCTTATGATGCTTAGAGATTTAAATTATATTCTTTGCACCCTTAGATAACATTGATAAATCTAAGCAGCAGTGAGCTCATGGTCTTTCCAATCATTTCTTATTTCAGTGAATTTTATGGTTATTCCTGTTCTGTGTATTGAAGTGTAGAGCACGTAATAACTTATCCAGACACACAGTAATAATACTTTTTTTTTTTATTATTGAACGGCTATAAAGCCGTGTACTGCAGTTAATGGCAAACTGGACAAATGAACACACAATTTTGTATAATTAGTAAAGTTTAGGGGATGACCATGAAATGACAAAGAGCCTTTCTTCTTCCTTCTAAATTTTAGACATATTAAAATAATTGCATGACTTTCATCCTCACCAATTAATTGTTAAAGAAACTGAAATTAAAAAAGCCATGTGTGTTTAATTCACCGTCCACATTTCAACATTTGTTTTAAAAAGAACATCTTGAACCCACATGTTCAGAGGTGGACTGGGAATTTAAAGTGGCCCTGGAAAAAGACTTAAAAGAGGCCCCATGTTGTAGGTGGGTCCAAATTGACAGAAGGTGGGAGAATAGAAGTAGGCGGGACAGAAATACTGTAGTGCCGAACAAAATACTGCCCCAGCAGAACCAGATAAAACAGAGCAGCACAAAATACTGCCAAAATGAAAGGGGTATTCCAGGAAGTACAAGTTATCCCCTATCCACAGGATAGAGGATAATTATCAGATCGATGGGACCCCCATTTATCACGAGAACAGGGGCCCTGTACCCCCTACAGGCCCCTTGCTGCTCCCCTAAAATGACTGGAGCAGTCAGTCACACATGCACGCTGCTGCTCCATTAATTTCTATGGGAATTCCGGAGATAGCCGAGTACAGAACTCAGCTAACTCCCATAGAAATGAATGGAGCATGTGAGACCGACCGCTCTGGTCATTTTAGGGGAGCAACAAGGGGCCTGTAGGGGGTACAGGGCCCCCGTTCTTGTGATCAGTTGGGGTCCTAGTTGTTGAATAATCCACCGATCTGATAGTACCTACCCGGGAATACCCTTTTAGTTCATGCTGAGAGCACCAGATCTTTATGGACCTGGCTGGCAGCCAAGAGGAGGGCTTGGGTGGCCCTTGAGGCATCAGCCCACTGGGAAATTTCCCTGTCCGCCCATGTTATATCTATCTTAAAAAAAAAAAAAACATTTAGGATGTTGTTTGATGAACTTGTGCTCATGTTGCTTTCTCATGTATGATGCATAACTTATGCTCCCAGTGCAAAATATGTCAAAAAGCCTATTAAAACCGCAGCAAATCGATTGTAAACAAATTGGATTCCAGTCACATTTTGTAAAAATTCACAGTGGATCAGAATCTGAATTTTTATTGATTTGGTTCAGGTGAATTTTGTAGACAGAAAGAGAGAGAGAAAAAAAATCATTAAAAAATACAAAAAGTAAGACAATAGCGAAAA